>NEKD01000049.1:0-216860 GCA_002287115.1 Auricularia heimuer | reverse complement strand
AGGTAGAATCTACCTGCTACTCTTATTTTAATACCTGAACAAATAGAGAAAAATCGTGTATTAGTATAAGGTTCAAAATCAAAAGGCTTAATTAAAGTATTAGGATTTAAATAATAAAATTTAGGGAAAAATATATTTTAATTTTTTCAAATGTATAATCTTTACCGTTAATACCAATTAGTTGAGCCATAATATTAGATTCAGAGTAAGGATCATCCAATCGATTTAACTCTAATTTAATAGAACAATTAAAGAAAGTTTCTAAAATATAAGTTAAAGAATTAAATTCACTATAAAAAATTAGATAATGTATTTTTAATCGGTGTTCGAGAATAATAATTAAGATCTAAAGGTAAATTTAAAAACTTTTTTTTAGATAAATTATTAGAAATATCTAAGAAAGGAACCTTATCTGAATATAATGGATTAGTGAAATAAATAAATTCATTAAGTAAATTTTTTTATTTTTATGGCGTGGTATGGCAGTCTGTGAATAATTTTCTCCTTTTTTAGTATAGGCATATCGTGACTGATCAGATTTAGCAATATTGCTTCTTTCATAAATATATTTTCAATCATCATCCAGATACTTCCAATTTAATGCTTTAACATCAGTGTAAAAACTAGTAGAATAAGGTCTTCCTAACATACTATTATAAATTTTATATAAATTATTAATTAAATGAGATCTCCCATTTCCAAACATAGCATTATTATTATAAATCATTAAATACAATAAGCTACTTTTAGCATTATTATTTAAGAAATATACTTTTTGATTAATATAGTAAGAAATTTGTATAGTTACTTTATTATGATTAAATATGAAGATAGGTTTGCTAATTAAAGCTAATCCCATTAATTTAAAGAAATATTTTAAGATCACTGAAATACTTAATTTTAATAATGAACCAGTATGATCAAAAGAATTTAAAGCATTAGTTCTACTGTCATTTTTTAAAAAATTATAAGAAATAATTTGTTTATAACCAGTATAAGCTCCAGAATATCTAAAATATCTAAAAAATTTAAATTTAGAAAAAATTTTTCTTAAACCTAACTTATTATATTTATTGATACCTTTATTATCTATTTCAAAAATTAAATAAAGAATTTAAAGGATCAGAAATATGAGACAATCCTTCTAAGGGCTCAGCAGCCCAAGGCCCAAGCCCTTTTGGTGAGGGTGGGGTAGAGTTAGAGTTAAAGTTAGAGTTTGAGTCATTGTTAGTGTAAGAGTTAGATTTAGATTTTAACGAAGAGCTAACAGTTAAACCATCCTTAATATTAGAAGGTTGTAAATTAGTATCACAAATTTTTAAATGAGGGGACAAAACTTCGTTCACGGTATTCTTCTTGTTTTAATAACCATTTTTTAATAGTATCAATATGATCTCCTTTATCTTTATATCAGCACGTAGTTTCTCCAAGAGTAGAAAAATTTCTCTACCTGAAGGAGTCGGAGTCGAGTCGTTTTGTTTTTCTCTGACTGACGGAGTCGAGGAGTCAGTACGCGACATAAAGTTATTAATTTTTTGCGTGCGCCAAGTACATCTATATTAATATTTTTAAATATTCGCTCACCTCTATGTTTTGCGGAGCCCTTAAGATAAAAATTAGCAGTACTATTAGCAGAAGAATTATAATTATAGTTTATAGTTTTAACTTTATTAAAGCGCTGATCAACAACTTTATCTTTTATTAATTTAATTTTAGTATTATTAGCAGAAGAAAAATTAAGCAACCTTCTTTGTATTATTTTTTTTTTTCAAAAGCAGGCAAGTTATTAAAGTTTTTTTTTAATAAATCAATTTTTTTTTTAAAACTTGCATAACTAGTTCGTATCTGCCCTTTATTTTTACTTTTTAATACTTTAAGTCTTTTGGCTAGTTGATAGCGATACTGAGAATCTAAATCGAGTACTATTTTTTTAATATAATTCAATTTTAATCTATTTGAGGGTACACCTATATTCTTAGAAGCCCTAGGCGACCGTGTAGGATAGAACAACTCAGGTAAATTCTTATAAGATTCAACTAAATTATTTGCTTTATTATTGGCTCCGCTTTTTTTGGCACCGCCTTTAAAGGCTCCTCCCTTAGATTTAAATTTAGATTTATATTTAGATTTATAATTAAATCTATTAATTAGAAGTTGCCACCTTTTGTATCTTTTGAGAGAAATATAAAAGTTAGAAAAAGTTTTTTTTCATCGCGTAGTGGCTACGCCTGCCCGAGGGGTTGAAGTTATTGCCCTTCTATTTTTTTTATATGCTGCCGTAGGTAACGCCTTCAATCCTTTAGTTGCCAATTTAATTACGCGACTATGCCTACCCTGCCTCAATGGTCTAGGGCTGCGAAGCGATTTATGTTTTAATCTTACAGCGACCTTTTTACTATAAAAATTAAATCGTCGATCACCGAGTAAAGACCAAAGGAAATGTAAATTAGAGTAAAAATTTAGGTTTCTTTTATCTACAACTTTATAGACATTATATCAGGACTTTGAAGAAGGAAAATAGATGCTAGGAAATCTGTTAGATAAAGTAACAAAAGCTAATCTATTATTACCTTTAGACCGTAATATTCTTCTATCAAAAATATTATCAATAGGATCTAATAAATTATTAAAAATTTTAGAACTATTTTCTAGTCCTATTCTTTTTTCAACTAAATTTCGAAGATAAAGTTTTTTTAATATTAAATTATTGAAACTGCGACGGAACTTTAAATTAAAAATTCTTTTTTTTTTTATTACATCTTTAACCCTCAATTTTACATTAAATTTATCTTTATTATAAGAGTCTTTATGTATTCTTAACTTTAATAATAAAGGAATTAGTTTTCGAACTTTGGCTCCATGGGGTTGTGGAGCAATAGAATTTTTCTGCCCGCAGGCCTTAATTTGATTTGTATTTTTGTCCGTTAGTATTGAAGGAGTCGTAGCGCTAGTAAAAGGCGTAGTAATTAAATTTTTACTATTTAGAATATTAAGTAGTACGGCAGGGGTTAAAACCTTTGATTCTTTAACTTTATTAATAAATTTTAAATTCTTTATCGCAGATATACGAGCACCCTTTACACTTAGATTTTTTATTGCTAAAGAGTTTGAGTTTTTTAAAAAACGTGGAGCATTAACTCCTCTATTATCAGCATTAGCAATATTAGTGGCGGAGCCCAAATTAGTAATATTAGCAAATTTTTCATTAGAGATATTAGTGGCGGAGTTCGTATTAAAAAAAGTAGAAACTGCTTCTGTATGTAAATTAATAATAGTTTTTCTTTTAATATTATGGCCATACGGCACTGAAATATCTTTTTTATTTAAGTTATCTCCTTCTTTAATATTAGTAAGGCTACCGTAAGCAGTAGAAACCGAATTATTATATTTAAAATTAGATAAAATTAATTTTTGTATTAATAAATTATTAACAATTACAGAATAAGTGTCAGAGTATATATCTAGCTCGCTAGCTTCCACGTTTGTGTGGCCCTGTTTTCCTAATAAAGTGGAGTTGCCTTTATTAGAAAGGGTTTTTAAACCATTAGACGAATCAATATCCGCATCTACATATGCGCGAAGCTCTTTTACTTTATCTTTGTAGCTACCTAATGTGATTTCTTCTTTTTTTCCTAGGGCTCCAGTTCCGGAGTCAAGCTCTGCTGATCTATTAAATTGAAAATCATTTAAATTAAGAGAAAGAGGAAGCTTAAATATATTTTTATAAGAAAAATCAGAATCAAGTGCTTTATAGTCAGAAACTAAATCAGAATATAATTTATTATTTGTTAATTCTTTAAATTTTTCTGGGTTTGCGTGCGCAGTATAAGGCCAAGTACTTTCATAAATCTTTCATTTAGGTAAAGTACCTTTTAAAAAGGAATTAACCGCAAGGTTTAAATTTTTTTCAGTTTTTAGCAGATTTAAGAATATAGGATTTTTAACTGCTTTTTCTAAATTAATTAAAGTACCCGCTAAATTTAAGTGTAGTGGGGCAGGCAAGGGGGATGCTGAGCCCTTTTTAATAGAACTAACAAACTTTTCTCCTTCCAGGTAAGTATTGCTTGGTGCACTAATATCAGTTTCATTATAAGGAGAAATTAGATATAAATTATAAATATAAGGATTAGCAAAATATTGATTATATAGCTTAATTAAATTATTATGTATATTAATATCAAAAGTTTTAATATTAGAAAAACTTTTTAAGTTATACTCAAGTTTTAAACTATTAATTTTATTCATATATAACCTATGTAATTCTTTAGCCAAAGGCGCGAAAGCTTTTAATTTAGTGGCTCCGTCCTCAAAAAGTAATACTGAAGGTATTTCATCTTTTTTATTTTTTAGACTAGGACTTACCTTATAATCGCTATATTTTCGGCTCCGGGCTAATAATAAAATCTGAGCAGTATTTTCTAAATCAGAGCTAGAAGCCTTAGGTACAAAAATAGAGGGAATTAAAGCATAACTCTTAATTATTTCTCTTAAATCTTTTTTTATCTTGTAACTTAATAAAAATAAATTTTTTTTTAAAATAATTTCTTTTCATTCAGATTTACCATAAGCTTGATAGTTATCTATTTTTTTTAGAAAATTAATAGCATCTATATATAAATGTAGAGAATTATTATTATAATGTTCAAAAATAATATTATTTTGTATTTTACTAATGTTTAATACATTATTTATTTTTTTGTCTAGAAGCTCGTAGGGATCAGCAACTAATTCTTCTTTGTGTGAATAATTTACGCCGCGCTGCGGAGTTATAGTAGAAAAATTTTTACTAGATCCAAGGCCAGAGGCATATGAAATTTTATTAAAGGCGGAGCCATTTAATTTTGACCCTTTATTTAAGATAGCGCTGTGATATTTTAATCTTCATTTATTTAAAGAATTTAACAATCTATCCCTATTATGGCTCCGATTGCCAAAAGAAGTGTACTCAGCTAAATTTTTATTATCTTTGTGGTTTTCTTGTTCTTGTGTTAGTATATTTTTTTTTAAACTAATATTTAACTCTTTAAGGGCGGAGCCGGCGGAGCCTGTGTTTTTACTTAACCCTCCAATGCCTAAAGAGCTGGTAGAACTATAATTATTTGAAGGCGCAGCGTTAACATTTATATTAGAGTAAGGCACAGCGTTAGAATTATAGTTAGTGTTATTTTCAGCACTGCGGCTCGAAGCGGTATTAATATTATAACTATTAAGCGCGGATTGACTACTAAAATTATTAAACGCGGAGCGACTATTATGAAACTTAGATAAGGTAGCTGCTAGATTATATTTTAGATTATTTTTAAAAGGAATATTATTATATTTAAACGCTTCGTAAGCCACCTCTCTTTGACTTTTAACCTTCTCTTCCGTCGAATCGCGTTCACCAACAAATGATTTATTGTAATGGCTTAGCCCGTAGTTATTGTAAGTGTAGGATGCCGGAAGCAGTGCTCGAGGATTAGCAAAAGGATCGAAAAAATCATTAACAAAGTAAGAAGTAGGATAGTAAGATGAATTATCTTTAAAACTTAAGTTTTTAAAAAATAAATAATTATTAAGGTTAGAATCTTGATATAATTTATTAATTTGTATAAATCGCTTATTTCCTAATTTAATGTAAGGATTTTTAAGACAAGTCCTTATAAAATTATTAATACCTCTTTTTCTATTAATTTTTTTTTTTACAAATATTAAATTTTTTACATTTTTAAATATTACTTTATTTATAAGTCCAAGAGATTCCCCGTATTTGAATTCATCATATAAGTCATAAATAATATTATCTATTAATTTATTATATTCTTCTTCTAATTTTAATTCAGTAGAGCCATCTTCATTTACTGCGGACATTACTAGGCGAAGCGGCGAAGTAGAGTTACCTTTGGCAGTCATTTCTTTTTTTTCTTCAGCACAGACTTTAGCAAAGGCTTCAGCGTATCCTTTTTCTGCGTAGCCGTCTTCTAGATTTAATTCTAAGTCTAGCTGATTCCCCTCGCCTTTAGATATTAATAAGGCTTGTGGTTCCGCCCTTGTAAATTGTGAACCAAAGGCGCTAGAAGCATTACGCCCATTTTCTACGTAGTTTTTTGAGAAAATCGCTTCGCGCTTAATTTTATTTTCAATTTTTTCAGCTCGTCGCATTAGGTTTTGTAGAGCTTTAATAATTTGAATAGTTTTAACATAACTGCGTGTATCTTCTTCTATTAAACCTTTAAATTTATTAAAAATATTTAAAAAATAAGGTTCTTGATTAATTATAGCATCATTTAAAGCTTTTGTTGTAGATGTAAGGCTATCTTTGTAGGTGAAGCTGTTATAATTTATTGGTAAATCAAATACCAGTGAGGGAGAGTCCGAAGTCTCTAATTGTTGAAGATCTGCGTAGCTGCTAGAACTATCTTGAGGGAGTTCAGCTAAATTGATTAAAATATGATTAATTAAATATACAAAAAATAAATAATTATTAATTTGTTCTTTAACATTTTGAACATTAAATACATCAAAAAACTCGGTTAAAGTAGTAGGAAGTAAATTTAAATTTAAATGGAAGTTTTTTTCAAAAAATTTAAATTCTTTAAAATTTTGAATAAAGATTAAATTTAAAATAAAATTATCTCTTAAATATGATTTAATTTGTAAATTTTTATAAGGGTCTTTTAATAAATTTAATTTATGATAAAAATCATGTTTTTGAAAAAAATCTACAAAATTAGCGGTTAATTTTTTTGTTAATAATTTATTAAATTCAAGTTCTTCTTTTTTTAAACCTGCTCTTTTTTTTTTCGAAACAGGTATTTCATCTGTTTCTACGCCGGAGGCTGCGCTACGGGGGTTACCTTTTTCTTCTTTTAAGCCCTCCCCTAGCCCCTTTGTAGCGGTGCTTGGGTCGCTTCGCGTGCCTTGCAAGGCTAGATCTAAATTTTTAGACCCCTTAGAAGTCTTAGGATAACCAGATAAGTATATATCACTCATTTCTTTAATTCCACTTTTGGATTTGGTTTCTGTGTTAGCCAAAGATGAAAATTGCGAAGTAATAAAAGGATTAGGTAAAGAAAATATAGGATGAAAATTTTTAACATTTTCTTCAACTTGACCTATATGAGAAAATTGATTAACTATATTAAATACTTGTTTAGGAAACCGATTATATTGTGAAAAATTATATCCAGTTAAAAAATTAGGTTTAGTTATTAAATGAAATACTGGTTTTCTTTCCTCGATCCGCGCTTCACTGGTCAATTCCAATTTAGAATACCCCTCTAGTTTTAATGGTAAAGTATCACCTATAGGTGAAGTGAATAAAGAAAGATTAGAAAGATGTGTTTTAAAAAAAATAGAATTATTTTTAAAATTAATTAAATTTAAATTTTTTGTGCTGGAACAGCTGCGTACGACTTCCTTATTATTATTATCTTTATTACGCAGCGTACGCCTTGAATCGACTATACCTGAGACCCCTGAGGTCTGGAGTGAATTAAATTGTAAATTAGCCCTTAAATTATAATTATATATGGGCTTATTATTTTTAAATTCAGTAAAAAATAATTCTCTCGCTACCCTGGCAGATCCTTTGTTAAAGGCGGAGCCAGCGAGCGATTTTATACTATCAGTTATTTTTTTATTTTTGTCTTCGTCTCAACTTTGGATGGTGTAGCTTAACTGAGACATCTCCGTATTAGAAGAGGATGCATGCATATAAGTCGTAGTAGGCGCAGCATTTTTTAATTTTACTGAATTGTTTAAAGTATTTAAAGATAAATGCGAAGATTTATTAAGAACAGTAGTGCTACCAGTTGAGTAATGAATTGGGGATTGAAAAAAAACTTTATTGTTTAATTTTTTCAAAGATCTGCCTCTAGCAGGGTCACTAGTAGAAAAACATTTGCTCTTAAATAAGGGAAGGTTTGAGGCGTGAAACGATAAAAACTTTTGATTTATAAGCATAATTCGTATTGTAAATATTCTATTACTAATATACTATATATACAGTGTTACATAATTATTTTAGTTACCAGGACCTCTATTTCATTTAATTTTTTTTAACAGGCAAAAGCCATTCAAGTAGGGTAATGCGAAGCGCTAAAATTAAATCTTTTTAAATCCAAGCCGCTAAGCCAAATCGCGTAGCGACACTAATAAAACAAATATAAAATATATTTTTGCTAGTGCTTTATTTAACTGCCCAAAAGGCAGGCGGAGTCACTACGAAAATATAAGCTGAATATAATTTTGTATATTGAATAGTATTTTATATGTTAGTGTCTTTAATTTATATTTATAATTAATTTTCGAGGCTGGATGGTGTTAGGGAAAATATTTAACCCTTATCCTTAAAACCCTTTAGGATCCGTAGTATGGTGAGGTCTGTATTAAGCTATATAAAAGGAAAAGCCTCAAGGTTTTTTTTTCATATACACTCAACTACTTTAATAAGACATAAGCTAGTGTTATTAATTAATTATCTACTCGTGGCCCAAAGGGCACAAAAACGCGAAATAAAAAAATGAACACTTATTAAAAAATGATAGTTAAAGAGTGTAAATGTTTGAATTTAATCTGATTAATTATAAATAAATAAAAAAAAATTAAACTTAAAGTTTTACCTCTACAACCTCAAAGGAAAGTACGGATTACCTCTAAAATTTATAAATACTAATTATTTTTTTTTTCCTTTGCTTGGGTTGGAACATACAAAACCAAAGTCGGTAAAATTTTATAGTTTAACTTTAATGCCGAGGCAAAATGAGAGCCCCAAGAACTATATATTTAAGGTGAGCAGTGCAGTTTTACTAATAATTGAGATTAGTTAATCGCAAGGCCTAAGGCCAAAAGGCAGAGCAGTCTAATTTATAGTTACCTCACCAAAGGTGGGTGGACCACATGCTTTACTTTTTATTTAAAATTTTTTCCGTAAAATTTTACTAAACCTAGTAAACAATCTTGTATCACATTGCCTAGGCAATTGTGCGGCTAAAAGTAAACAATTGGAGAGGTAACTGTAAAGCTTACCTTTGCATAGGTCTAATACAGAAGTCAGACGGCCTTGACTGCATTTTTAATAATTAAAAGGGTATAATTTATAATTAGAATAAAGTTACTTGGTTTATTTTTATTAAACACAGAGCCTGAAAAGGCTTACCATCTTAAAAAAAAAATATTTTTTTGATCAAAGGTGAACCTCTTAAAGTTATATATACTCTACAACCTATGCACCCTTTAAGAAAAAAGCAGGCGTGAAGAAACAAAAAAACTACAAATATATGCAGCCTTACAGTAAAAACAGCCCGCTAATATTCCAACACAAACTTATAAGAGCTAAAGATAAATATATAAACTAAACTATTTAGTGAAATACTAGCTGATTTATTATCAACTAATTGTAATATTTTTTGTATTTATGTAATTTACTTCCTTTAAGAAACTTTTATTACAGGACGCTTAGGCAAGGGTTACTTATTAACCTTACTTAGAAATTAAGTCAACCCAAGACCTAAGAGCATAAAAAAGAGTGCTAAAGGTCAAGCGTTGTTGATTCTTGCTTATATACGTATGTAAGGAAAAAGTTGAGGCTTAACTAGAAAAAAAAAAAAGGCATATCTTAATGAATCTGTCCTAGAGCGGCCTAGTGCTAAGCCTAAAAGGTAAAACTTACTTATATTATAAATTACAAAACATATTAAAGGCGGAGCCATTTAAGTTAAGATGTATTTTTTTTAATTTACTGCTTAAAGTTCTACACAGTAACTATTTTTTAATAACGCTCCGTCTACTGATAGCAACGTAAACCTAAAGCGAAAAAATTTTTACAATTAATTTAATTATTGGATGCATGTGAGAACGCGAGCCAGGCTGACGCCAGGCCATTAGCTAAGAGTAAAAAAAAGATAAAATTAGATTAAAAATTTTGTAACCCTATGCCTGTAAGCAGAAAAAAAATTTTTTTTACTACTGGAGGTAAACAGGCTGCAGGTTTATCTTTCAACCTATTTTGAGCAAAACTATAAATAGTACAAAGTAAAAAGTGATAACAGAAGAAGGGGCTCAGCTTACACTCTTATCGTACTACATAAAAATTTATATAAAGGGGGTACTATTTATAATAAAAATTAATAAAAAAAAAAATAACCCTTATTAAAGTATTATCAAAAGGCAGGAATATAAATAAGAAAGGATTTGATTTATTGTTATTTAATTTGTAAGTTCCCACTTTTTATGCCATTTAGGACTTGTCTTAGGATCTCTTATTGTTGTGTAAATACTACGTCTCCATATACTGAACGTAAACTAGTTAACACGCAGTAGATGTATCCTCATATTATATAAAAATAAATTTAGTGGCTCCGCCCTTAAGATTTAATGTAGAGTTAATGTAAGAGTAAGATTTAGAGTAATAATCAGATATAAAATAAGACTAACACTCTAACTACTTAAATTGGCATACTTTTGGCTACACAATTATCTGTAGCAGTATCCAATACTCAGGAGGCAGAGTGCCAGACCTTTAATAAGCTTAATTTAAACTTATTAATTGATTATATTTTATTTTGCAGCCACAGGCGATAAAAGGATTAAAATTAAATGTAAAAAAATTTTTTGTCTATAAGGCTTAAACTGTTTTAGCCTAGATTAAGGCTAAGAAAATTTTTTTATGAATTAGCAGCCTAAGCTACACTTAATCGTAAAGCGCGGAGCGACTATAACACTTTTAGCTTCAATTTTAGAAAGTACGCGAGTACACTTTATTTGGCTTACGAGGACTGCAGTATGTAGAGCACAAGATGTTTTTTTTAATCTCACGGAGGTTAGACTGCATTGGACTTAAAGGTTTATTTTTAGCGCCTTTGTGCCCTTTGGCCCGCGATAATAAAAAATACAGACGCCCCGTTTAAACCCCATGTAGCCTAAAGCTGAATCTGTGGTAAAAATTTGAAGTCTTTGGTGTAGTAATTAAGGGAGAGCTAAAGTTACCGTCTTAACTAAATTTTATTTAAAAAGGCTCAGACGAAAATCAGGTATACTTATAAGACGTCTAGCCTCGTAAATTTTTTCGCAAGCCTTACGCCTTTTTTACTATTTTTTTTAATAATTTAGCTTCGCCAGCCCTTTCGGCAGGTAATGAGTTAGTAGTAGCAAGCTGCACAGTTCGTATAAATCGAGTAAATGTGTAATAGTAGCATTTATTATGGCGTATGTTTAAATCAACTAGTGGCTCTGCAAGCAAAACGATAAAAATAAAATGGTGGCGCGGAGCGAGACAACCTCATCCACAAATTAATTATATTATTAAATATAAAATAAATGAGGCTACATAAATTATAAATAACCTTAATTCTAATAATAATAAAGGATAATTACTAATATCTATAATAACAGGGAAAAAAACTAAGAAAATTAGACTAATTAAACCTAATACAATATATAAAGCATAACTAGTTACTATACCAGTATCTAATTTACTGATATTTTTTCCAGTATTAAATAAAACATTAGATAAACCATAAGGTCCCATAATTTCAATTACCCCTCTTTCTAATACATTAGTAATATAATATCCATATTTAAGACTTTTTCTAATAATGTAAAAATTGTAAATTATATCAAAGAAATATTTACCATTAAAAAATGTATATATATTTTTACCTATAAAATTATCTGTTATATCTACAAAGAATTCAGGTTTTTGTTGATATGTAAAGATAGCAAAAAAGGCACCTAACGCAGTTAGTAAGGCAGGTAATAATTTAACAATTAAAGGTAAACTAAATTCTGCTTCAACCAAATTAATATTAGTAGGATGTATAAAAATAGAAGAACTAAAAGTATTATTACCTATACCAATAAATAAATCAGAAAATAAGTAACCAAAAAATATACTAAATATAGATAATGTTAATAAAGAAATTATTACAATTAAACTAGACTCATGTACATTTAAATATTTAATTTTAGAACCATTAGGTGTAGTTAAGAAAGTAAGCATGATTAATCTAAAAGAATAAAAGGCAGTTAATCCTGCTGTTATAGATAATAGATAATATGAAAATGTACCAGATAGAGAATATTTAGCGTAAGCCAGTTCAATAATCAAATCTTTACTATAGAAACCTGTTAAAAAAGGTGTAGCTAATAAAGATAATGAACCTATTACCATAATTGAATAAGTTAAAGGTAAAAAGTTTATTAATCCTCCTAATCTTCGAACGTCTTGCTCATCCATCATTGAGTGTATTATTTGCCCTGCAGATAAGAACAGTAATGCTTTGAAGAAAGCATGATTAACTAAATGAAATAAAGCTACATTATATTGACTAAGTCCAATAGCGGCTACCATATAACCTAATTGAGATATAGTACTAAAAGCAACTATTCTTTTTATATCATTTTGTACTAGTCCTGATGTAGCTGCAAAAAATGCTGTTATTGACCCCACTAAAACTATTACAATTAAGGATAGAGGACTATATTCCAATAACCAAGATGAACGTAATAGTAAATATATTCCAGCGGTTACAAGGGTAGCTGCATGGATAAGTGCAGATACAGGAGTAGGCGAAGGAGGATAAAAAAAAAATAAAAAAATTTATTAACAATAAATCAATAAATCCTTTTATTGGTAGGACTAAAAAAGATATTAACAATAATTCTATAAATCACTTTATTGATAGGACTAAAAAAGATATTAACAATCAATAAATCACTTTATTGATAGGACTAAAAAAGATATTAACAATAATAATTTTATTGGTAGGACTAACTAAAAAATATATTAACAATAAATCAATAAATCACTTTATTGATTGGACTAAAAAATATATTAACAATAAATCACTTTATTGATTGAACAAAAATTTATTAACAATAAATCACTTTATTGATTGGACTATATCTTATTAATAGATAATTAATTGAAGGAGTTTTAAGTGTCAGCCTACATATAACTGACTTAATTATAACGCATTAATCTTCACGTATAGTCTCTGAAGAGCCGAGTTATTATTTTGTTTGCTTTATAGTGTACATATTACGATTCAAAACATACGCCTGCAATGCTACTAGAAATGTTAAAATTTTCTGCGTACGCACACTATTACTAAATAAAGTTCGTTTCCTGCTGATTTTCTCAAAACTCCTAATTTCTTTAATTAAAAAGCTTTCTAGCATACAATTAAAAAAAAAATAAAAAATTAAAAAAAAAGGATATTTTATTTATTATTCATGATCCGCGCGCGATCCGCGCTATGTAAGCATATCAATTATATTTTCTTTCTCATAATCCTGTCCTATTATATGGTTTAACTCACTCACGTAGCGGCAAATTTAAAAATTAGGTAGTGTGTGAGGCTGCCGTACGCCCTGCCAGCCGTATATTTGAGAATTTTTAAATTTTTACAGAACCTACCAGTCATCCACCAATGCTACGCAACTAGGCAGAGGGTTCTCCTAATTCAAGACTAGGATTTATTTATTTAAGTAGTTACAACAATTCCTACTCCAGTTTCGATACATTTTTGCGCTATTAATAGTACACCTATTATAAATACTAACCCCAGAGGGTCTAGACTTAGATCCCGCCCTGCTTTTAACAACTTCCAACCTATTTGCGTTTGTCAATATAATCTCCCCCTTTGCTCTAAGTACAATTCTAGAAAATTCAAAAATTCACAAGGATCACTAGAACCGAAAATTAAAGACAAATTATCACAATACCTAGCATAATTATTTATAGCTTTTAATTCTGAATGTATCAGATAAGACAAATCATAATTCAAATTCAAAGATAGAGCTTCAAACAGTTTAAATCTAAGTAACATGTAATTTTCTCTATCCATAGTAAATAGTATAAAATTTTTGCATTCTTCAGGCAAACTTATAAAAAGTTCAAAATGTCGGGCTCTTATATCTTTACAAACACTATCGTACATAGTACCACCACGGGGAGTAGTTAATTCGAGTAGTAGGTCTCTATTTTGTTCTAAAAAGACTCTTGTATACTCAGCTGATTGAAAAAATCGATCCTGTGCTATACTTAAAAACGAGGGATCTCCTGGATTTAAACCGCTGATAGAATTAAGAGTCTGATAGGATAAATCTTTGAAGGTTCAATCGAAAGTAAATGTATTAAGATTAGGCCCACCTGGAGGAAGTTGTGAATGGAGAACCCTACTTAAAAAGTCCTGGAAAGTAATTGAGGGTTCACTCGCACTCCAAAAATAATTAAAGGGAGGATTTAATCTTTTAGCAACGTTTTCAATATTAAGGAGCCAATATCCCTTATCTAATACGGGTACATCTAATACGGGTGCAGGGGGTATATTAATATTAGAAAAGTAGGATAAATATATAAAAGGATCTATAATAGATAATTTATTCTTAATATCTCAACCCTTATCTTCAATTATAGACCCCCCCACTTCATCTGGAAAAGTACTTCTATTTGGACCTGCTGCAGGGAACGCCGAGTGATTTTTATTGTATTCCTCATTTATCGATTCTACTAATTCTTGAGGCATTATTTCACGATTTTTTTCAAGGGCGGAGCCACTAAAATTGTATAAATCAAAATCAAAGTCTAGAAAAAATACAGAGTCCGAGCTAATAGTTCCCAAAAAGTATAGAAGAGTAAAAATAAAACTAAAAGCACTAGTAATCAGGTAAGATTCAAAAAAAGAGACGTCCCCTGACCAACTATAAAAAATTAGTAATATATTTATACTACCCAAACCGTGAATTAAGAGGTTAACTACATATAAACATAGGTATAATTTGCTATGAAACTTATAACTTTTATATTTATAAATACCATATATAAACGTACTTATAAATAGAGGAAATAGAAAAAAAGAATAAACTAATAATATGTATTTAAACATATTATTATCCAGACAAGCTAAATTTAAATTAACTATATACGGATAAATATGTACAAATAATAGACCAAAAATTCTAAATAAAACAAAATTTAAATTAGAATAAACTTGTGTGATGAAAATAGGAGTCATAGGGGTAGCGGATACCTGTTTAATAAAAATTAAAAATTTACCCCGTACCCAGGACCCTACTTTATAAATAAAATTATAAAAAACTACGTGTAGATTTTTATTTAGTACTAATACTAATGCTGTTATTGACCCCACTAAAACTATTACAATTAAGGATAGAGGACTATATTCCAATAACCAAGATGAACGTAATAGCAAATATATTCCAGCGGTTACAAGGGTAACTGCATGGACAAGTGCGGATACAGGATTAGTCGAAGGAGAAAAAAAAAAACAAAATTATTAACATAAATATATAAACATTTCACTTAAACTAATAAAAAAAAAATTTATTAACATATAAGTATTTGAGGATCCTATTATTTATTAGCCCATTGCTGTACGAAAGCACAGCTAGAAAGGCAATAAAGGGGATCCTTAGCACAGCTAGAAGGGCAAGAAGGGAGATCTTTAGGACAGTACGCAAACTGCTAGGTAACACACCACACATTTAATAAATTAAATTTTTATTTCAAAAAAAATACCCTTTAAGTTTTGAGACGTTCCAGCAATATGGTGAAGTTTAACGAAGGCACTACGCACCTTCCATGCTACCCGGTAGCCAAACATGTAACGGCACTTGAGCCGATTTGGCAGTAGCACCTATGAAGAGTAAAAGTCCTACAATAGTAATAGCAACTTCACTTACATAAGGACTTATAGAAAAAACAGTTGAATAATCTAAGTTTCCAAAAATAGCAAACATAGCAAATAGGCCAATTGATAACATCATATCCCCTACTCTATTCATAGTCAATGCTTGTATTGCTGATTTTACAGCTTGTATACGGGTATATCAGAAACTAATTAGTAAAAATGATACTACTCCAATTCCTTCCCACTAAATTTAGCAATAAAAATATTTGCACTATGTTTTTGTGCCCTTTGGGCCTTAAGCTAATCCTTTTATATCTCATAGAAGGGTGCATATATGCACCAACTATCGCAGACAATGGTACAGGCTGTCTTACAGGAATTACAAAAATTACTTGACCCGCCCTTTTTTCTGCAAGACGAGTTCGAAGTTGAAAATTTTCCAATAGTGCTTGTTGAAGTAGTTTTACTTGATCTAAAGTAAAACTATCCGTATTAAGAAGTGTAGCTTTATAAAAATTTATGCCTCCGTCGTCCATAATCCAAAAAACAAGAGCTCGTTAATAAATCTTGTATATTGTCTGGAATTATTTGAATATTTCGACGTTTTGCCTCTTTGCTAACTTTTCCTATGGTAGTGGTGTTATAAATATAAAATAGCTCGAAATAATAATTTAGAGCTTCAATATTTAGAGATTTAAAGGAAATAGTTTGAGAAACTTTCCCTTTTAGTTTATCGGGCTTACGTGAAATAATACGGGGGGGGCATTTCCAAAAATATTGGAAAATATCTCATATCTCTGCCCTTTGGGCTGTAAGTGACAGAGGGTAAGCTTCATGGTTTGGGTAGAATTGTTCAAATAGAATTCGCGCATTATGCGTAGGTTTTCTACGTTCTATTGAGGCATTCCCTAAGAGGGTACCAACAATAACTTCTTTTTGAAGTTGTGTAAGTAATATGCTACTAAAAATAAAAGTACCAGTGGCGGAGCCCATAAAGGGTACAATACACAGGGAAATATATTGCTAAAATCATTTAATTTTCATTAAACGCTGGACTATATCTTCATCCTTTATATAATTAAAGGAGCACCACGTATAGTCTCTGAGGATCCTACTTTTTTTAATTAATAAATTAAAGAATTTGGTTTCCTGCTGATTGTCCAATCCCTTAGATTTTTACTCTTTATCCCCGTAAGCGTCTAAAGTACTAAGGGCTCTAAGGAGTTTCCAGCATACTGTGATGTAATCTAATGTAACTTACGTTACACCTGGGCCGGGAAAAGTAGACCCACAAACATAACTAAATAGTTACCTCCAGTTACAAGTATTAACATAAAAAATGTGAATAGAGATAAATATGAAAAGAACCTCTGATTGTGCTTAAAATCAATCTTAATCATGCAATTTACATTATTTCAGCTAAGTTGATCTTTTTCTGTTCATTTTTTCCTTAATAAATCGAATTAAGGTTATTCCCTCACTAGTTAGATGATGACCTTCACTCATTAATTTGGCAACCTTACACCAATCTAAATAATCTAATTGTTTTATACCTACCCTTGCCTCAACCTGAGACAGGGCAGAGGTTACGGGATATTTTTCAAAAAAAGGTAAAATAGTCTCAGAAATATCTGAAAAATTAAAAATTTCCAAGACTACTGCCGATTTTTCAGAATATTTATAAATTTTTCCTGTATTAAAATATTTACTGATAACTTGCATTAATAATTTATCTCGACTATGTTGAACTAATCTAAATTTTAATTGGACCCTATAACCCGTTCTACTCGAACTTTTAGTTATTTTTATAGAGAAATATCCCTCTCCTGATGTGAATCCTGAAACTCAATGAGGTTCCGGGATATTTTCTGTATTTATAATAGGCCTTTCCACAGGTGAAAAATTTTTAAATTCAGATTTTAATTGTTCAGATAGCCCTAAATTTATAGATGCTTTTATATTTATAATTTGGTATAACCCTTCAATACTTAAGGGCGGAGCCGGAGCCTTATTATTTACAAGTTCAACAACTTTTTTAAATAATAAGAAATCTCCACCCTTTTGGGTTAATAAAGGATAATTTTCCAAATGATTAACCAATATTAATAAATCCTCGTTGGAATAAATAACATAATTATTCATTTGGGGTGCTCCTGATTTATAGATATTACCAATCCCTCCGAAAAATTCTCTAATTTGTTGTAATAAGGGTAAATCACGTTCATGAATTCCAAGTTGAAATTTACATTCAACTCGTCTACCTAATTTACGTCTAGAATCTTTTACAACTGTAACTGTAAATGAACCTTCGGCATCAATAAAACCTGTTACAAATCAAGGATTCAATTTATAAGGGTTAGAATGAACAGAGTGCGCATAGCGCCGAGACTTGCTTAGCAAGCTAAATTGTTTAGATAACATTTGTTGAAAATTTGACAGCGTTAACTGTCATTTAGAGTACACCTTAAATGTATTAAATAAATACATTAACTACCGTCTATTCGTTGCTCTTTTACAGTAAACATTTTAATTAAATATTAAAAACAATACTGATTTAGATCCGCGATTGCCCATTTCATTTTCAATCATACTACAGCTTATTACCCTACCCAGGTAATTATTCTGGCCACTTATAATCTTTCGATTATAGTTTGGTACTGTAGTCTTTAGGGTGTCCCCGGAGTTTGATAGTTTATCCCCACTAAACAAAGATAGGATCACCTGCCATATAATCAACACTAAATAGATGAACTAAAGTACTAATAAATAGAACAGGTATTAGCATTGAACAACCCTAATTAATCTTGCCTTAATGTCTCCTCTTAAACAAGAGAAATTGACCTTAAGAGTAGTTTAACTACTTAGGAGTTTATTACCTTTGTGGTTAGGCTATCCACCATGCGCAGTGTTTTTTTTGATAAATATTTCCTCCCTACGATATCGCATTCGTTATAGGGTCCGACTGTACATTCGGACAGACATTTCAGCCTAACCCCGGTGAACCAGTCTGTAGCGACAATTACAATTGCCGACGGTCTTTAAGAATATAGCTCATTAACCGTTTTCACCTATTTGTATAAGTATAGAATTGTTTGATTGTAATCTTGCTCAATTCCTCTTAACTATTTTTTCTACCCTCACACACCTTTGGTGAGAAAGGTGGGAAGGGCCTTAATTTATATTGCATCAGCTTCACGGATTTGCCCTATAGGCCCTTCTAATACGCGTACTCTTCTAATTTTTAAATTATTAATTTCGAACCAGCCCCCTTCAAAGCGCACGCAGCGTTCACACTCACTATTAGTAACCCTCACATATTTGCACTGGGCGTTAGGTAAGGAATCAGGGTTTAAGATTTCAAAATCTAATTTTTTACTTAAAGTATCTGGATATAAACCTACAATTGCAGCTGCTTCAGTTAGAGATACGGCTAATGCTATTTCTCCGTTATTCTTAACTATCTCGTAAACACAACTTACTTGCCTAGATAATACAATTTTTGTGTGATTGTCAATCACTCTACCATCTATAAGACGTTCAATTGTAGGGGCTACTGTGGTTATTTTATTGTATTCTTGTTCATTTAAATATTTAACAACACCCTTATAGGTTGAAAGTCTAAAATTGTTCATAGTATTTGCCAGTTTTAAGATTAAAGATTTGATATCTTCTTTTCTATGAGCTCCCATGTAAACTGCTTTACTAATTAACCTAAAATCGTTAAAATCCTTCCCCTTTTTGGTTAAAAACTTAACATCGGAAAAGAAAGGTATTAAGTAATTATGTATAACATTAATATTATTTATAGAAACAGATACACTGCTTTTACTGTCAGTACTTGTAGCTTTTTTTGTATTTAGTATTATAATAGATGTGTTTTGTATTTTATATAAAGAATATTTATCAAAACCTAGAGAATTTTCTAGGAATTCTTTTATCTTAAGAAAAACAGGAAGTTGTACACCAGTATTTTCAACTGCAAAAGTAGGTGCTACATTATCTCTTCTTATAAAAAAAGTTCCATCTCCTTCGATAAATCCTAGTAATCAATACTTCGAAATTATAATTTTTGAGTTTTCCGGTCTATTAAAGTTAACTCGACTAGCATTCATTTTATTTTTTAGTTCTATAATTTTATTATGAAGAACAGTTTTGTTTTCTACATCTAAATTTTTATCTCTGTTAATATAATAAAAAAAAGCTGTTCTAAATTCTAAATAATCTAAATATTTTGAAGTGTTTAGATTATATTTATCGAATATTGATATTAATAAAAGTATACCTTTTTTATCTGAAACACTAAATGAGCATAGATCTCTATAGGGACGAACCCCTCCTACTTTTAATTTAGCATGAAGATATCTTAAAACCTTTTCATCGTCCTTATGTAAAGTTATTTTATATATGAACCCAAACTTGGAGATAGTAGATCCTTCCTTGCTAGTTTGAGGATTTATAGTAAAACTCCCTTCAGCGTCGGTAAATCCCACCAATCATTGTAAAAAATTAGAATCCAACCCGTTATCTTCTTCCGCTATGTAAGAAAAATTTCTTTTAATAACTTGTCGCGCGGAGCGAGAAAAAATAACAGATAAATGCTCGAGTAGTGGAGAGTAGCTACCCGAGAAAGTCAAGGGTGAATATCTTTTTTTTAAACCAACCTTTCCGACTACACACAATCGCTCCGCGTTTTTACTATTTGAATAAAAAATTTTTTTTTTTAAACTTATAGCCATCTTAGAGCCACCTTGGTTAATATATCCGCGAATGATAAGATAAATTAGAAGAGGTACTCAATAACTTATGGACTGGTTAAACCTAAAAAGCAAAACTTTAAATTTAATGGCTCCGCCCTTAATTGCCTGAGTGTGTAGGCTAAAATTATTATAAAAAAAATTAGATGGTATAAAGGAACCCGCTAAATTTAGACCGGCAAATATAAAAAAAAATAATTTAGTAATAAACAGTATCTTATACAGTTGGATCAGACCCAACACAGCTTCTGCCTCTGCCAATAAGAGACCCACAAAACAAACTGTTAAACTATCAAATAAAAACTCTCAAGATATATTTAAAACTTCAGAATCAATCCAACTAGTTATAAATATATAAACTGGAGAATCAGAATAAATTACTTCATAAAAAGCAATAGAAGATAAGATAGAAGACATTAGCAGACAAGATATTGTTACAATATGTGAACCAGTAACTCCAATTTTTTTTCCAAATAAACCTGACAAAATAGATCCAATTAAAGGTAAGATTAAAATAGTTAAATACATTTATGTTCTTAATGAAATATTTCCTCTTCGTTTTCCCCCTTTTCCATAGAACTAATCCCTTAGGAAGGCTAGGGTATTCCATAACGATTAAGTTATGCCTGACAATATCTTAAGCAAATAATCATATAATAATTTATATAGTTATAAACCAACCAACATTTAGTCGATGAACTGCACACCCTTTTTTCGCGATTATTTTTAATAATTTTTTATTCTCTTTTTTATTAATTAGGCTTGCGCAGCAAAGCAACTACGGCGACCCATAGATAAAATTATTAAAAAGTTATAACTAGTTGGTGCTTGGCTGCGGATTTTCTATTTCATTTCTTTATACAAATCGTTTTTACCGTACAACGAGTCATTACCTGTTCCATTAATACATTACTGCATTAATTTGGTAGATTTGTCTTTAAGAAGTCCCCGCAATTTGATGGTTTCGCCTTCTCATTTTTAATAAAAAGACTAGATGAAGGTTCACTTCACCTGGATCAAAATTTCTCTGGACCTTAATCTTCTCTATGATTATTTATAGTTTTATTTTTGTATTGAGTTGTAATTTTATTTTTTTCGCTCCGCGCTTGTAAAATTCTTTCTAAACCATCTGAATTTAAATGTTCTTTATTTTTAATAATTTCAGCAGCACTATTAAAATCTAAAAAATTTAAATATTTTGATCCTAATATTGGATGTTTTATAAAAAAAGGAATAATATGTTCAAGTATGTGATCAATTTTTGTAACAATAAATTCACATATTAATCTATTTTTATAATTAGTTACATATCCGCAATTAAAGAAGACTGCAAAACTTTCCAATAATAATAAATCTCTAGAATGTTGAGCAATTGAAAAACGTAATGATGTAGTAAAACCAATTTTGGATTTTGATTTTTGAACTGCAATAAAGAAATTAGATTCTCCAGTACAAAATCCTGACATTCATTCCGGATTTATTTTATTACCTTGTGATAGATTGCTATCTTCTAATCTTTGGGAAGGTATAGTATTAGGGAAAGCTTCATTTAAATTTTCAGTTAAACCTGTATTTAAAGATGCTTTTATATTAACAATTTTTTGAATTCCTTCTAAAGTATTATGTTCTTTATTTACCATTAAATTAATAATTTGTTTAAATAAAATATAATCTGCATGTTTTTTAGTAATTAAAGGATATTTATCAAAATGAGGAATAATCACATTAACAATATCATTTAAAGTACTAACTCTAAACTCAACTGTTAAATTATTAGAAGGTTTAGATATGTAACCTATACCCCCAAAAAAGTTTGATATTTTTTCTATTAAAGCTCTATCTTTTTCATGCATTTTTATTTGTACTCTAGCTTGGACATTTCATCCTGTTTTATATCTAGGATTTTGTAAAATTGTTACGACAAAAGAGCTTTCAGCGTCAAATATACCTGTAATGAACCATGGATATATAGATTGAATTTTATTAATAGTAGAATAATTTCTAATTCCAGTAGGAATTTTATTTACAATTTTTACAAAAGATTTGTCACTATAGGATAGATAGCAAGATAACAGAGAATGGTTTAATCTATAATAAGCTACCAAAATACTTAATCCAATTACTGATTCAGCCCCTGCTATAGATATAATATAAATACTAAAAGTTTGTCCAATGTTATCATCAAAGGTAAAAGAACTTATTAGTATTAATATTGTTACAGCTAGAAGCATTATTTCAATGCTAATGATCATAAGGATAATATTTTTACGATTCAAAATAAATCCTAATATGCCTATTAAAAATAAAAATAAAGCCAAATTCATATAATTTCTTAAAATAGCATCCTCAGGGTCGTTGAATATATTTATATTAGAAGGGCGGAGCCGGGCTACGCCACAACAAGGTTAAAAAAAAATAGTTAACCCTTTTTATCTGTGTAGTGCGCCGGTTATGCCCGCGGAGCGAGAGCGAGAAATTTATTAATGTCGATAAGGTTGTGACTACATACTATAAAAATTTTAATAATTTAGCGTTATTTTATGGCAGAGCCTCTAACTAAAAAAAACTTTTTTTTTTTTTTAAGCACTTTTACGTAAATTTAAATGCGTACTATCTACATTTAAAACTTCAACTACTTAGTTAAAGGCAATAGCGTATACTCTTTAAAAATTTAGAGAGCGTGGAAGGATAGAGGGAGTTAAAAATTTTAGAACCTTAAAATTTAAAATTACATTTTCATTTTTTAGCTCCGTTTTGTAAGGGCTACGTAGTGTTTAACATTATAAATAAAATAACAATAAAAATAACAATAAAAATAACAATAACAATAACAATAAAAATAACAATAAAAATAAAAATAAAAATAACTGCGCGGTACATCCCCAAACCCTTAAAAGAGTTTTTTTTAGTGCAGTCGATTAAGTAATATTTATCCCCAGCAAGGTTTACATCATTAGGCTTACAATGCTAGCAGTAGGTGGATCCTTATATTCTATTAAAAAATAACTTTTCTCGCCGTGGCGCTTGCTTTAATTTTTTTTTTATCATTAAGTTGGATCTTATTTTTTTTTATCCAGCCTTAGCACATGCAGCCCCCGAAAGTGCAGGCGAGGGAGAAGGCTAGAACTTATACTATTTAAATAATTATAATTTTCTAAGAAAAAAAGTGAAGATATTAAAAAAAGTTTAAAATTTTAGAGTATTTTTTTAGTCCAAAGGTGGGTGAAGCGAAAAAAATAAAGCGTACGCAGAACATAAGGAGAAACCTCTGGGGATTTTATTTAAGAGGGTTTAAGCATAAAAATTTAAAAAGTTTAAAATTTTTAACCCTAGGGTTAACCGAGCAATGTTCGCGTTTTTTACTTAACACTGTAATTACGTAACAGTGTTCGCAACATACGCAGCACAGTATTTTATACAAAGGCTGGGGAGAGGTTTATGCTTCTTACGCAGCTTACGCAGTAGGCGAATCGCCGTATAAAAATGTGATATGTGAGATATAATAACAAAAAGTCTTATGATAAATTAGTAATGCTATAATAAATTATTCACAACAAATGCTTATGCATCCTATTAAGAAATAGTCTATTTCTTATCTTTATTTAAATATATCGCTAGCGACATTCTTTAAATATTTTAGTATCTAGGAACGAGATTCTTGCTTAAAATACTTTCAGCTTTTCTCTTTTATGTTTGTGGCTACCCAACGATGCCAGCACACAACACCAACAATTGGTACACTAGTGAAACATGGGTTATTGATCCTTTCGTACTAGAAACCGAATTCCCTTTTACTATTTTCCCTTCAAAAGATAGGGCATGGCGATCAGATTTTCCATACAATTAACTAATCTATTTTTCTGTTTGTATTCATTCTATTTTTAATGGTTCTAATTAAAATTAAACCATCAGTTGTAAGATGTTTTCCTTCACTCATTAATTTAGCTACTTCACAAAAGTCTAAAAAATCTAACTGTTTTACACCTAGAATTGGGTTTTGCTCAAACAATGGAATAATTTTTTTAGTAAGATCTGCAAGTTTAGTAATTTTAAAAACGAAAGCATTACTACTATGAATATTTATAATTCCTGTTTCCAGGTACTTTACGATTAATTCTAATAATTCCTTATCTCTGCTGTGTTGTACTATACTAAATCTTAATTTTACTTGATATCCAATTTTATTTGAATTAGATTTAAATATGTCAACAAAAAAATTACCTTCACCGCTTACAAAACCTGATATTCAATAAAAATCAGGTATATTTATTGTTTTAACCGTCGGTCTTTGTACTGGTACGGTACTAATAAAATTAAATTTTAGGTCATCTGAAAGACCTAAATTCATAGAAGATTTAATATTAATTGTTTCCTGTAAACCTTCTGGTGTAAGATGAGCTTTATTTTGCATTAATTTTATAACTTGTTTAAACAATTTAAAATCAGCTGCTTTTTGAGTCAAAAGTGGATAATTTAAAAAATGAGGAAGGATTTTATCTGTTAAATCTTGAAGAGAATTTACTCTAAAACTAACTTCATTTAGGGTTTCATTTTTAACTATGATTCCACAGCCAAAAAATTCTTTTATTTGTAATAATAATGCTAAATCACGTGAATGTAGGCCTATTGAAAAAACCGAACGAACACTCCAGCCTAACTTAGAGTCTTTAGTTTTAATTACTAAAACTTGAAAACTGGATTCAGCATCACAAAACCCGGTAACGAAATATGGATTTAATTGAGATGGTTTGAAGCTAAAGGTAGAGAAAAATAAATTAATTAATTGGTTAGAAGGGATTCTGACTTGATAGCTTCTTTCGAAACCCATTAGAGTATACCTTAATTTTGGAGTTTTACAGAAAAAACCAAAATAACTACCGTCTACTCGTTGCTCTTTTACATTTATACTTATTTCAGGTAGACTTTCTTCGCACCTGTAATTAAATAAAAATGACTTAGATCCGCGATATCCCATTTCATTTTCAATCATCGTAAGACTTGTTACCGTACCTGAGTAATTACTTCAGCCACTTATATACTTTCGTACATAGTTTGGTATCATACGCTTTAGGGAGTCCCCGGAGTTTGATAATTTTTGGCACAATTGTGAGATCCTACTTCACGTAGCACCATACTGACTTACGTCGTATTAACAAAAATGTTATCGTAAAGTATTTTATCCTTTACTTCTGCATCTCCCTCAGCAGGTTGTATGCAGTTCAGACTATGTCTTCACTAGTACTCTTCTAGTGCCGGATTTTCGTGGCAGATTTATTTTTAGTGATATAATCATCTGCTAGTCGTTGAACCTTCATAAATAAAAATAAATTTCGCGCCTACCTTCGGGCGGCGATATTAAAATACTTCAATAAATTAATTAAAAAAATATTATCACTCTTTATGCTTGGCTGCAAATTGTCTATTATTATTACTAACTTTAGAGGTTCTTGCAATTTATCCAGTTTTACTTGGACTCTTTAAAGAAATCAATACCCTTGAAATATAAAATAATTATTATTAGCTCCTGGCCCCCGCTCCCACCAAAGGTGACGCTGGTGCTGAGCCAGGGGGTATTAAAAATAAAGTTTATATATAGCGCTGCGCCAGCAAGCATCTTATGGCGCTGTAATTATAAACCAATTCTGTATAACATAGAAGAATGAAAATAAGGTGAAACGGTATTTCTTAATAACTCTAAATTCTTAGCACCTATAGTTAATATCCATTGATCATTACGATCATGTAAAACTCCAGTGTAAATACCTAAATTGTTATTTATAGCTAATGCTAATTTTTCTACCTCTTGTTTTGTAAAACAATTAGTGTAGATACGTACTCGTTTTCTACCTTGATCAAAATTACCATCAGACATAATTAAATAGGCTAATACAATAGGGTCCATTAGGTCCAGAATATCTCCAGGTACAATTTTTATATATTTGTAGCGCGGAGCGAGTGAATTTTCTGCCACAGGCCTTAATTTATAAAACATATCAAAATAATGATTGAACATGGGAAGAGTTTTTGTTTTGAGTCTATAATTAGTATAAGTTTTTTCTTTTACACTAATAGTTACAGACTTTACAGGATTAGACATATAAAGGCTAAGTAATTCACCTATAAAATAAGCAAACTCTTTATAAGCTTGACCAAAACTCATTTCTAATCTGGTATTAGAAGTAGGAGAGGATCGATATAATCCTGCGTCACTTAAAATTAATCCTATAAGAATAGAATTTAGTTCCTTTAACGGTAAAGAACAGTTTCCTGAGTCATTTTTAGCAACAGTGCTATATGACTTTGTATTTTTCATTTTACTATACTTTAACATAACAATATTATTTCCTACCAGTGGGAATACCGTTTCTAACGAACCCAACTCACGTAACCTTTTAATCGGCGAACAGCCGAACCCTTCCAAGCTTCTTCCCCCGGAGGATAGGTTGAGTCGACATCGAGGTGCCAATCAGTCCGGACAATGTGTACTCTCGCGGACTATTAGCCTGTTATCCCTAGCGTAACTTTTAGCTCTTGATCCCCGACTATCCCATTCTATAGCGAGGGGTCACTATGCCCTACTTACGTATCTGTGCGACTTATAGGTCTTTCAGTTAAGTATGCTTTCTGCCATTATGCTTATTACAACCTTTCACTGGTTGTTTGACTTCTATTCAAATTACTAGCCATACCGTTGAAGTTAAAGTTGTACAGATTATTTAATACAACTTTAAACAAATACATATATGTAACCAAACAAGGATTACATAAGGAAATATGTGTATATATATATAAAAAATTAATAAAAAAATTTTTTTTACGTATATATACATTAGAATTTATACCTTTTTCCAAAAAAGTATCTTTAATTATAATTTTATTTTTTATAAAAGCTGTGTATAAATACTTTTTTTATATAGTACACAGCTAATACTCAGTACAACAATCTCTTTTACGCTTCAGCTTCTGCTTTTGCTTCTGCTTTAGCTTATTACCTTAAAAATAAGGCGAAAAAAAAAATAAATAAATATTATAATAAATTAATAAGTAAAAATTCAGTCAAATTACTTAATTAGGATCTGCTACTTTTTTCACAATCTAGATTTTATTTTTTTTTTTCTGCTATCGTAATCAAGGCGGGGGGTTTATAAGCAGTATCCTAACTAGCTAAGTTAAACCTTACTGCTTTACTTTACTACTGCACAAGCCAAGGCCCTAAATTAACATAAAAGTATTTTATTATTAGGGCTTGATGGCTAAAGGCAAGTGAATTGATTTAAGCGCTATATAACCCAAAGGGCACAAGTACAACAAGATTGGTAATCTAAAACCACCTAGTAAATACGCAACCAAGGCCCCTAAAAAGGAGGCTGGTTGTATACCTAAAAAAGCGATAATAGATTAAAAGTGCACATATCAAAACACCAAAAAAGGCAATAAAGTTGAAAGTCCAAAAGACTACGAATGTGTCCATCTGTTTTTTTGTCTACACATTTAAGCTGACATTTGTTTGCTAAACTACTATTGTAGTTTTTATTTTTAGCTGTATTAACAAAAAAAGAAAAAATTTAGCTCTCGCTTAAGAATCTTTAAGAACTCTAAGTCGGAGCCACGCTTCTTTTGTTTAAAACCCAAAGAAGGATTTGATTTTTCTTTTAAAAAAAGATGATGAGCTAATAAGAATTGCCACTTTTAAGCTCCAGAAAAAACTTAAATTATCAAACTCGTTCGCCAAATTAACAGAGAATATTCTTAATAAGGCAAAGCCTTAAAACTAATTTATAATTTAAGCTTTTACGTGACCACCCATTAAAAATCAAGCACTCCGTAAAAAAGAAATATTTTTTTGTTAGAGAAACTCGATTTAACTATCTAGATAAGACACTAAAATAGTTACATAGTTAAAAGGTAGGCATATTACTTTCCTATATATATTAACCTTTTAATTTTATTATGCTGACTCCTGCCAACATAATAAAATATCTGTAATTATAGTACAGGGTCTAATATATTGTCTTATTAGGAAGCTATCAACACTTTACCCTTAGGATTTTAAGGTTGCAAGTTAAAGTATTGCACGTATAAATAAAAATAATATCTTTCAGTTCAAGCAAGATTAGAACCCCTATAATCTAGAGAGATTTTAACATACTAATAATACAGATAGTATGAATTTTAAATACTTGATAATGCACAAGGCCCTAGGCCTAATAGGCAGGAAGGATGGCTGGCAGAGACTTAGACCCTCTTACGCAATGCAAAAAACAAAAAAAGCCAAAAGCATAGTTTGTAGCGCGAAGCGAGGCCCCGATTTGTCTAATCAGAATATTTAAAATTTGTTTAATTTAACATTTTACGGCTACGCAAGCGAAGCGACTATACGCTCTGCTTATATTTAAGTTTTTCCTCTCCTAGCGGGTCGGAAAAAGCCAAAGGCGACAGTATTTTTTATAATAAAACAGGCTCTTCCTTAATAAAAAAAGCTAGCTACTGTTTTTATACACCGTATAAAAAAATGTTAACCCCGAATATAGTAGTCTACAATTAATTAAAAAAAGAACCCCTGTAGGGTAGAATAATTTTAGTTCTGGTTGTCGTTGTTGCTGTTGCTGTTGGGGATGCTGCCTATTTTTCCTACGAATACGCAAGTCAAAGACGATTTTTTTTTAGCTCACCCCAAGACCCAAAGGGCAGGGGTGAGAAGGAGCACTATTTTTTTTTTAATTGCCAGACTAAACTTTTAGTGCGTAGGCACAGGGCTTAATTAAACATAAAACTCTACCCTTGAACTGTAACAATAGGCATAACATTCTTAAAAGTCTAAAAAATTTACTCATACTCTAACAAGCACTGACTTACTGACTTCTGACTTCTGACTTATGAAGAAGCGAATATACTTCAACTTTAAACTAAGCCAGGCTTCCGTCAGGAAGAGATAAATTTAAAGCAACCAAAAAGAAAGTACAATATTTAATATATGGCCCAAAACCCAAGATTCTAACTAAATTTTTGTTAGAGCAGGCAGAGCTGTAAGATTTTCCTATTGTCAGAAAGGAGAATAATTAATTTCTCTTATTTCCATTTTTATACTAATTTTTTTTAATTTAAATATCCAGAAGTCTGATTAGTACCATCCAATATATTTAAGAAAAAAAAAAAAAGTTAAGAATATATATTAAAAACACATACTTCACCCTTACTTAAACATCTATAAAGAGAGTTATAAGGACTTTAGTGTATGCCTTTAAAAAAGGTCACGCACTAGGTAGAAGAAGAAAAAAATGCAAAGCAATGCAAAAAAAAATGCATTACTATATTATGCACAGTTTTAAATATATATCCTCTTCGCTATTTAAATTTTTTTACCTCTCCGCGTTCCGCAGACGCAGGATTGCTGCGCTACCATAGACCTAAAGTATAAAAGCAGTCCCTTTTTAAGGTTTTACTTTTGCTATTTATTGGGCCGAAGAATGCTAACACATTAGCATAGAGCGCGGAGTGATAAAAATTGTACGAAAAAATGGCTTTTACAGAAAAAAATAAACAGGTTAATTAATTCTTTGGTAAAAATATTACTATTTTTACAATGTTGCTAATGACATTAATGTAATAAATTTTTAAACTCCAAATTTAAAGTACGCCTTTTCTACGTAGTGCTTAACCAGCGAGAAAAGTGACGTGATTTATTGAATTGAAATTTTTTTTGTATTTCACGTGAAACCTTAACCAAAAGAAAATAAAAAAGGAAAAAAAATAAAATTTTGTGTGCGTAGCCCCGCCAAAGGCGAGCTACGCAAAATTAAAAAAGATTACGACTACGGCTGCCCTTGTGGCAGCGTAGCGAATATTAAACCTGTTAAGATTTTAGGGTTCTCTTTTACTGAAACTTTAAGGGCGGATAAAGCATAAATGCTGTTACTCCATGCGAAGCCTGAAGCTTTTTTCCTAGAACAATAAGGCCCTAGGGCCACAGGCGAAGCGTTCCCGTATTTTAAATAATATTATTTATATAATACATATTTTCTAACTAAAAAAAAAAGATATTATTAAAAACGCTCTGTTCCCTTTTGTTAGACTGGCACACGCCCAACAGCGTATGCACCTAATACCCCTACTAGATTACTAAAATATAATTTTTTTTACCCTTTTCCTGTCTTGCATTAACACAAGAAACACTGTTTGAATAAGGGCAGGCCTAGAGGGTTGTGGAAGGGACATGATCGAGTTAAAGTTTTAAAAAATTAAATAAATACTTGCGCAATTATTTAAGGCTCAACATACGGCGTACGAAGCGTACGCTACATCATGAGACAATTTTTTTTAATAATTACGTAGTCCGATTAACATGTAATTTATGTCTAACCAGCAGTAAAAGATATTTAATTTTTATTTTTCAATTTATAGTTAAAGAGTCATTTAAAGTAAGAATACTTAATTTTTCCGCACGATCCGTGGAAGTGTACTCGGTTTTATACAAAACACAGGACGCTTGCGATCCATATGGTAAGAAGAAGCAATATTTAAATAAAAAATTTTTTTTTTTTTCGTACACAGTATCTGAATAAATTTCTTTTAGGCGTACTCACTGTAGAAAAAGGCCAAAGACAGGCAAAAGGCCGGCCAAAGGCGATAAAAACTGACAGCAAAAAAATTTTTTATAAATAAAGTTTCTACTAAAATAGAAATACTATAATATATTACAATACTTAGCTAAAAATAAACAATCTTTATAAAAAAGTTGGAGGTACAATGCTACTCTATCAAAGACAACCGCCCCAGCGAAACTGTCAAATAGTCAAGCTTCCCTAGTGTATCTTACTTATCTACTCAAAGGATGCTAACGCTCCGTATGGAGATAAATAAAATAACTACATTTTAAAATTCGGTAAACCATTAGCCTGCCCTACATCCTAAGGTTTCCATTTCTATTCATTTTTCTAAGCTTATATTCCTAATCGCATACACAGCGTAGCGGTAGGACAAAAAAATTTTTATTAAATATCTATGTCTCAAGGGTACCCCGTGGACACCCAAAGAAAAAAGGGTAATTAATTTAGTTTTTTTTTGTTTTATAAAAAAAATATTTTATAGGCCCGTGGGCTGAAAATATAAGTATTATATCTCAAAATATAATTAAACTATTAAAATTTTTAGCAGGGTCCGCATGACAAAAATGCCAAATATATCGGAAACGCAAAACAAAACACTCACCTGTAAAGCGAGTCCCAATAATAGTTAAACGCTGCGCAAACAAAGTGTTATGATAAATAATAGTTTAATTATATAATAATATAAATAGTATTTTAATACTTTACCACGCGCTCCGCAATTAAGCAACCAAGGCCCTCATTTTTTTTTTATTAAAATAGAGCAGGCTGTCTTAAATCACAAGGCACGCGAAGCGACCCAAAGCCATTACAAAATATATTTTGTTAGGCTGGGGCTAGCAAGACATATATTATTTCTTTTTCCTTTTTACTAGTGATATTGCAGTGTCCCAGGCCCTTATTTAGGGAAAGGTTGCTATACTAGTAAAATATTAAATAAGCGCCTACGACTAGAAAAAGGCGAGGCGAGTAAATAAAATATCTTATCGTTTTTTTTGTAAGCCAAAAGGCAAGCCTAAGGCAATAAAAAAGCAAAAAAGGTTCCTAACCCGCACCTTAAAAATTTAAGGCGGTGTGACTTTTTATCTACGCAGATACGCCATAAAAGTAGGCGTAAAGTACGCAAATTTTAGAGTATTTTTTTTGTTGGGCGTATGTCCAACAAAGGCAAGGACACGATTAAAAAGATAAGGCAAAAAGTGAGATACGCGAAAAACTTTGTCATCATTATATTATATATAATCGATTACCTACTTTCTATTGATGCGGTACATAAAAAGCTAACATATTAACTAAATACAGTAAAGTTGCATAGGGTCTTCCCGTCTTATTGAAGGTAAACCGCATCTGCACGGCTAATTCAATTTCACTGAGTTACTTGTTGAGACAGTGAGACCATCGTACGATTATTGATACAAGACCTCATTTAAAGGCCAAATTATTATGCTACCTTTGGATCCTCATGGTTAAGACCGCCATTGACCAGGCATTCGTTTAGTAAAATTCTTTTCATCACCTCACTTATACTAAATGGCATTTGGCAAACCTCTCTCCATATACAGATAATTAATTCTTCGCATAGAGATGTGTTTTTAGTAAACAGTCGGGGCCTCCGATTTTTTGTAACCTATAAGAAATTAAACGATATGGCTCCTCTTCTGGTTAAACTTACAAGGACAACTTGCCGAGTTCCTTAACAAGTATTCACTCTTCGCCTTAGTATTCTCTACCCACGAACCAGTGTCGGTTTAAGGTACGGTTGTAATGAATATTTTTTCCTGGTCCAAATATTTTTAACTAATCGATAGTATAGCATTTCAAATTGGTACTAAATTTCGCGCATAGCGAGTTAGACATTTAGAATGCTTTTGGACTTTTTATTCAAACCTCATCAGCCAAAACATTTGTTCTGGACCTTAGAGACCGTTATTACGATAGGCGGTACAACCTTGTCTATCAACCCTTTCGTATTCGGCGAGTAGTATTAAAAACTACTTTTCGTTACTCATGCCAGCATTATCTCTTCAATTACGTCCATATAATGAAACACTATACTTCATTCGTGTCTGAATGTTTTGCTACCTAATTATAAAATAGAAATAAATAGGGTACTTTAAACTTTTATTTTTTTTTATAAACACCCAAGGCCCTGGGTATATTTTTTTTTCTCTAAGGCTGGGGTAGAAAGAAAAATTAATTAAAGTACCAGTTTTCTAAAATTATAATTAACACTAAATCGGTTGATTACTTTGTTTTTATTTTATTAACTAAATTAAAAAACCAAAGACCCGTTAAATTTTAGGCGCCTCACTCTTAAAGCTGCTGCGTTGTTACTATACGTTCATTAAAAGTAGCGACTACCAGGCTAACTTTACAGCCGATTACGATTAGCTACTTCCTTATTTTCACTTATTAACCAATTTGGGACCTTATTTAGTGTTCTCGACTGTTTTCGTTTTGACTACCCTACTTAGGAATAGCAGTCTGACTATCTACCATAAATTAATGTAATTTCGAGTTTAACTCCCAACGGTAGGCTTTCCACGGCCCCTCAACCAAAGACTTACGCATTTAGCGGCTTGGAATTCTTAGTGCTGTACCTCCATTAATTTTGTGTAGACGCCCCCCTGTAAGAAGTTTCGCAAAAAACCAGCTATCACTAGGTACGATTAGCATTTCACACCTTACCACATCTCATCGGAGAATTCTGCAACATTCACCCGTTCGATCCCTCAGTTATACACCTTTAAATCTGGACATGGTAAGATCACCTAGCTTCCATGGCGGCCTTATTTTTCATACAATTAAATTTTTCTACTTTTATTCATTCCCTCTTTTATTTTCTTGATTTCTTGTAATCCTTCCAGGGTTAAATGCGACTTGTTACGCATTAAGTTTGATATTTTAACTCAATCTAAATAGTCTAAATACTTTGTCCCCTTTAAAGGATACAGATCGAAAAAAGGTATAACTTTTTCAACAATATCTGAAAATTTTGTTATTACTAAACTAACGGCTGGAAAAGAAGTATGTTTTTCTAAATTTCCAGAACCAAAATACAAAATTAAATTTGAAATTAACTTAGTATCTCGCTCATGTTGAGGTACTCTAAATCTTAATTGAATTGCATATCCGGTTGAAACACCAGAAGCATAAATTTTTACATCAAATGTTCCTTCTCCATTAACAAAACCAGTTATCCAATTAGGATCAGGTATTTTTTTAAATTCTGTTAAAGGACGGTCTACTTGAAACAATTTAGGCGTAGCTATTTCGAGTCATTCTGATTTTTGATATTCTGATAGACCCAGGTTCATAGAGGATTTTATACTTACTATCTCAGTTAAACCTTCAAGTGTTAAATGTTTCCTGTTTTCCATAATATTTACTACTCTTTCAAAAAGTAAATAATCGGAGCATTTTTGAGTTAATAAAGGATACAATTTAAAATGAGGAATTACTGTAGATTTTAATTCTTTGATACTGGAAACTGAGTAAAAACACATATTTCCACTTTTTCCTATAGATCCTATTCCTTTAAAATATTTTTGAGTTTCTAGCAACAAGGCTAAATCCTTAACATGTAGAGAAATTTGAAATTTAGATTGGACACGTCAATTTAAAGTACGTTTAACATTTTTATCTAATACTACTGTAAAGCTACCTTCAGCGTCTATTAAACCAGTTATAAATCAAGGATTTAATTTACCACTGTCTATAGAGTGAAACGTAGAAAAATTTTTTATTAATTGCTTAGAAGGGATTAAGGCTTGATAATTCTTTTCAGAACCCATTAGAGTACACCTTAATTTTGGAGTTTTAAAATTTCCAAAATAACTACCGTCTACTCGTTGCTCTTTTACAAAAAGTTTAAACTGGTTTTGGCCGTGGGTATTGTTTAATTTTTTTGACTTAGATCCGCGATAACCCATTTTACTTTCGTTCATACTATAGCTTATTACCATACCTGAATAATTACTTCAGCCACTTATATATTTTCATATATAGCTTGGTACTATAGCCTTTAGGGCGTCCCCGGAGTTTGGTAGTTTGACCCACAGTAGCGCTTTCCCAAGACGCTTGGCGGGTCTAATATGAGTAACTTATCCAACACCATTGTAAAATAGAAACTAAATATAAATTTTTTTCAAAACACCAATCCAAAATATACCTATTACGTGTAATATTTACTAAAAACTATTACTAAAAACGGTAAAATTTTTTTTTTTGCGTACGCCGAAAAAAAGAGGACTAGTTTTGTAAATAAATTTTAACCAAAAAATTTAATTTTATATTTAATTACTATAATATTTACAGCAAAATATATTTTTTGCCAGTATGTGCCTTCCTATTTTTCATAGGAAATTACAATTTTCCGACTAAACCAAGGCCCAAAGGGCAGATGGGAGCGAAAAATATATTATAGTTTTTTCTAGTAAATAGTCCAGTCGCTTTCGCTAAGGCTTTTAACCTTGCTACCCATATTAAGTTGCTGCATTGATACTTCTATTTTCATAAAAGATTAGACTATACCTTCACCTTATTTTGTTTGTTTTTTTTTTACTACAGCGCTGGGAACCCGAGTCGCAGTAGCGCTTTAATTTATAGCTTATTTGACCCAAGCGCGGAGCGTGGCACAAATTATGTTGCTATTTTTTTGTTTCTAACGCACTAAATTTGTATTTAAAATGTTTCAATAAAAAAGGTTCTATTAATTTATAAAGTTTTATTGTAGAATCTTTATAAAAATAAATTCTTAAACCATTTGTAGTTTTATGATAACTACAATTAAGCGAAAATTTGTTTTTTAAAGTTTTTACAATTATTTCATGTTCAGATTGTGTAAAAGATTCTGTTGCAATATAAAATGCTTCGTTTGATTTAAACCCATCATCCATTACCCAATAAGCTAACCCTTTAGCAGTTAATATATTTTCTAAGTTTTCAGGTACAATTTTAGTACCTTCTTTATTGTAAAATATTTCTCTGTAATAGTTAAAACAAGGTAAACTTAAAGTTTGAAATTTTATAGAAGTATATACCTTTTGTTTTCCTTCTCTTGAATCAAAGCTAGACATTACATTAGGCTCTGATCCGCAATATTCTTTAAATAAAGAATATAAATGATCAACATAATCTTTATTAATTTCAGATTGTTTAAAATGTAATCTAGTATTAGAGGTTATTTTAGGTCTTTCGGCTGTTAAATCACCCAACATACAACCTATTAATAATTCATCTAATTCCAAAGTTAATTTTAAATGCGCCTTTTTTGATACTCTATAGCAACGTGCAAATTTAAAATTTATTTTATCGCTGATACGATTTCTTGAAAATTTTTTCATGTAAATATTGTTAATTAAATGTTACTGATTATTTAGCTTTAATATGTGTTTTTAAAGTGTAATAAATAGTAATATTTATTTTTATACGTTAGTGTCTAATAAAATTTTTTTCATTTGTCCCGCGTACTTGCTGCGCTCACCAAAGGTGGGAGTAACGTGTTATTTCGGCCCAAGCATCAAAGATGAGGGCGGAGCCACTTCTACCGCAATCACAAATGCTCCGACACACACTATCGGATATTTTTTTTATTTTATTTTTTATTTAAAATTTAAATTTAAAACTTTGGAATATAAGGGCTGACGTGTTACATTGGCTTAGAAATATATCCAAAGTCTGATTAATAATTAATCAAGTCGTTACAGGGCAAAAAAAAAATAATTATACTAGTCTATTTTAGCGATATAAGTATAATTTTTCCATATTTTTTTAAGCTTCCCACGGTATTGTCATAAAAATTTATGCCACGCTCCTCGCTTGGGTGGCGGAGCTAGTCGAATAAATTTTCTTAGATGTCCACCGTTAGCATAATTAAATTTTAATTATACCGACCTTTCAAGGTCATGAGTCAGTGTTTAAAGAATTTTACAATTCTTTTGGGCAAGCAATTCACCCATTATGCAAAAGGTACGCCGTTATTCTATTACAAATTCCGACTGCTTATAAAGTTACTAATTCAGAAAATTCCCTCACGGTACTTAGTTTCACTATCTCTAAATTTATAATACTTAGCCTTAGAGGATGGTTCCCCTTTAAAATAAAAAAAAGATACAATACAGCAAAATAAAATATATTTTTGCTATTGTAGTTATTCTCTTAATATTTATTTATTCCGACAAGTTAACTCTCATCGTACTGATTAATTAAAAATTAAAAAATTATACAGGTCACGGGCTATTATTTAACTCCCTCATCTTCTTTGGATCTAACATAAAAAATATTTTTTTTATATCTATTATTCTAATTTTTTAATTATTTTTTTAGGCTAATCCAATTTCACTCACCATTACTTTTGGAGTCTCGGTTGATTTCCTTTCCTTTCCTTACTACAATGTTTTGCTTCAGGAAGTTTTAATAAAAGGTTTCCCTTAGGATCGTTTACTTTTTAATAAACTTTTTGACTTATCATCCTTTTTTATAAATTTGAGGTTCATCCTTAATAACCCCTTTAATTACTTTAGTGTTAAATTCTATATCATCACCGCTGCTTATAATGGAAATAGCTTGTATAAATTAGAGAGGTTAAAATAAAATTAATTTTTAATAATGCTATTTTTTTAGCTCCTAACCATCGTAATTAAGGAGGAATAATAAAAAAGGCATTTAATTTTTACACACGCATTCTTTATAAAAGGCCAACCTCTTAAATCTTATAAGAAGGTAACCTTTTACAAATTTAATCCTTTTTATTAGATCTTTAGCCTAAAATATAAACACCTTTTTTTTATTAATTATAAATAATTTAAAATTTAACGCGCAGCCTTCTAATTTGCCTGCTATAAAGATATAAATTTGTAGGTAAGGTTTATAAACGTTTTATATTTAGTTTTTATTTTTATGCTTTGGGGTCGCCTTTCTTAAAATAGCTCCTCATTATATTTTTAATTCATAAACATTTATAGGTGTACGCAGCGTTACACCGTCTCTAGTTTGAAAAAAGGGTTAAAAGTATTAAATATTTGTATAGTTTTATAAAAAATTAATTTTTTTGAATGATCGGTTAATCTAAAAAAATAAGGCCCGTCCCACCTTTCTCACCAAAGGTGTGTGAGGGCTGAAAAAGTATTTTAATCTAGTTTAGGTTATTAAAAAAGGGGTTAAAATACTTTTAAGATCTGCTAAAAAATAGAAAATTTTACTACCCCCCTTCTAATTTCTTTAAATTTATAGCATATTAGCTTGATTTTTTTGTCCAAACGATAAGGAAATAAAAAGCAAAAAAATATGATATTGCAAATTTTCTTAGTTTACACCCTAGTCAGGTACTTGTCCAGGCGGGAAGTCCTGGCATGTGCAAATTAAGTTTATAATTAGCGTTAAAGAATAAAACTAAAAAATTTTATAAGATTTTTGTGTACAAACATACATCTTCTTATAATCAAAAAACAATTAAATGTTATATTTAACTGTTGCGCTTTAGTAGTAAAATTCATATTCCTTTTTTCAGTAAACTGTATTAAAATTTGAGGGCTAGTGAAATTAAAGCTAAAGATATGGTTTTTAAAAAATACTCAAACTCCAGGGTTAGAAGGTAGAGGTGCTTAAAATAATAGAAGTAGAAGTAGAAGTAGAAGTAGAAGAAGAATATAACCAATTAAGGTACTTATAATAAATATAAATATATTTTTAAAATAATAATTAAGTACAACACTCTTATTTTCGATTAAGGGCGTAGCCACTCAAACTTTTAATTTGTTTAAAGCAATTTAATATAAAAGTAGGAGCATTTTCTGATGTCCTTATTTTGTTTTAGCGCGGAGCGAGGAAATTAATACAAATAAAGTTAATGTGAATATAAAGTATAATAGAGATAGAATAGGCAAGCGCGGAGCGAGAAAAATAACAGTATTAAACCTTTATAAATATAATCATTATTTAATAAAAAAACGAGCCCCCTCACGAGCCCACTCTAATATTTTATATAAATTTTTTAAATTTCAATGATTTGATTATCACTATAACGAAACATAATAATATTAGTGATAATATAAAAACAAAGGAAGGCGTACGCTCAAAAATAAATATATGTTATGCGTACGCCTTACTGCAGGAGGAAGGGTTTATTAATATATATTTTTTTTAATATTTAAAATCTTGATACATCTTATTAATTATTATTAACTTCGCGCTTCGCGCTTCGCAGCCAAAGGCGTACCAGTGTTTTAAAGAATATACACTGCTATTTTTGGTATTGAAATTAGAATTCTTATTATTATTTTGATTATCAGTATTACTATATTTTTTTAATATTTCTTTAATCCGATGCTTTTGCTTTTAAACCTTTTATTTTCTTTTTTTACGTATTTCATTTAACTCATCTACAGCTTTCAAAATCCTGCTTTTAGCTTCAGCGCTGTCTTGAGTTGTTAGAGCTTCATTATCCTTAATTTTTTCTCTTCAAAGGCTGGCATCATCTTTAGTTATTATTTTATTTTCTTCTAAACTATTTACAATTTCATGTTCTTCTTTATAGATTTTTAGTTCTTTGTTGTTACTTACAATATTAGACTCATCTTTTATCATACCACTAACAACTTTATCGATTTCTGTTTGGGGTAATATTATTTCAGCTAACACAGGTAAAATATAGGTTCTAGTCCTTTTAATTTTCTCAATTCATCTAGACCAGCTAATCCGCCATAGGCTACACTAACAGGAACGGCCACATCACATAATCCCTTAGAACATAAAATTACTCGGGCTACCGCGCTAGCTAATTTATCTAAAGGTGAGTTTCTAACATCTAAGTCACCATTTTTAATAGTTTTAATAATGTGTTTAACCCTATAATAATTCAAATAGATAAGATAAATAAAAAATAAACTAGCTAATGCAATGCAAATATATAATGCAATCAAGTATGCTAATCCGGTTCCAAAAACATCTAATCTACGGCCAATAATTAATATAACACTTAAACCTCCTAAAAATCTTAAAACTCGAATAAGAGGATTAGCCTGTAATTTTTGAAGATTTTAGGGTAAAGTGGGTGTCATAATTCCTTTTTTTAGGCCAAAATATAATCTGCTAAATATATTGTTCAAATGTTTGAAAATTTTAATTTAATACCAGGGGTAAGAAATTTTTCTTAGTATGTAAATATGATAAATAAGTTTATGATTTTATTTTTTATTTTTTACTCGGCTCGGCTTTTTATAAAAAAAAAAGGGGTTAAAAGATTAATCCATTATCTACCCTAAAACTTTTTTAAATTTTAGACTCTTTAGACTCAATCTATCGCTTACTATAAAGTAAAATTCTAAGAAGAAAATAAATAGTTTAAAATTAAAATACAAACCTAAAAAACCTTTGTAATCTATTTCTTCAGGCTTATTTAATAATTTAAGTAAAACCTAAGAGTTTGAACATACAAAGAAAAAAACCAAACATTTTTAGAGTAATTAATTGTAAATTTAATGAGGTTATTAAATTTTACAGTTTCTCGCATCATACCCTTTTCTTTTGTTCGATTACGGTTTAAAAGACTGTTACCATAGGATTAAAGCTCATAATGACTAGACACTTGATTACATAAGAAGTGCTTTAAATTAACACAAATTTAGTTAGTTATAACATAAGGTACAGTTAAAAATATAGAAAAGAGTGGGTTTGATGCATCCTACCTCAATTAAATAAAAAAAGATAAGCTTTTATTTACCTTTCCTTTTTTAAATTTCCTCTTCTATTTTTGTTTTTTTTTTACTATACTTTCTCCGTTTGGATCTAATTCTGGGGATTGCTCTAGTAAAATTTTTATCCTTTCTTCATACTCTTCTACGCTCCTCCTCTAATGTTAGCCGCTTTAAATTTTGCAATAAGAGATGATACCAAGCTTTTATCTTCAGTGTTCTGATTTAGTTCATCCAAAGAACGATTAATTAATCTAGCGCTTTTAGCGACAGGTGTTTCAGCAGGTACAAATACTTTAGCTAAAAAAGGTGCGAAAATTGCTTCTCTACCACCAGCTTTAATAACTTCATCAGCACCTAACATTAATCCTAAAGATAAAGCCACAGGTTGCGCTGTTTCACAAACACCTTTAGCACATAAAATAGCTTTAGCCGCCAAAGTAGCCAAACGATCCAAAGGAGAATTTTTAATATCTAGATCATCAGAATTTAATATTTTTATAATATTTTTAAGGCCTCCGGCACTATAATAACATATAATTAAATGCTATACTAAAAATAATGAACATATAAACAACAAGAAATAAATAGTAAATACATGTAATGAAAATCCAAATTATTATTACAAGGCCTCCGGCACTATAATATTAAAATACTTAATCCACCTATGACTCTTAATATTCTAATAAGAGGATTGGTTTGTAATTTTAAAAAATTATCGGGTAAGGTAGGAGTCATAGCTCCTTTTTTTTAGACTTATAAATAATATGTCAAATATATTATTTAATTTTTGTTGTATCTATAAGAGTATTAGCATCTATTCCTATTTGTTCTATAGGTATCTGATGCGTAATTAAAGTGTGTATTACTATAATTTCTAAAATTAAACCGCCAAAAATAAATATAGGTATTCATATCAATGAATATTTTATAATAAAGAATTGATAATTAAAAAAATAATTAATAAATTTAAATTTCTCACCGTGGCGCTTGTTTAATAAAATATCTTTTTTTTTTAATATATAATCTTTATTAAAAAATATTATTACATTTATAATAAAAGCGGTAAATAATAATAATATACTTATTGTTAATATTAAAAGTAATATTTCTATAGCTAATTGTTGACCCATTAAGTCGCCTAAAGTACCGACATACTCAGCAGGTTTAAAAAAACTATCAAAATTATTTATTAATCTTTCTAAAAAATCAATAATATATTCATTTAAATTATCATTTCCATCTCCCGTCAAATTGTTTTTATCAATTCGACCTTCTACCTCTTTGATGACAGTGCTAACTTTATCGTCCACCTCTTTTTTTAGGGCAGGGTTATCCTTGATATTATTTAATATGCTATCAGTTGCAGAGGACGCGTCTTGATCACTAACTTTACCGACTTTATCTATACTAGGAAATATACCAGTTCTTTGCCTTTCATTCAGGGCTCACATAAGTCTGTTAAACCCAACAGAATTTTGTAATATAGAATGAAATAGTATACCTGTACCGGTCACTCCCATAGCACCTAAAGAAGCTAAAACTCTCATACGGGGAGAAACTCCAGTTGTAAGGGCCCTATAAGTTAACAGAGCAGTCCCTATAGGAGCAACACCCTGAGGTACACCCGATGGTCATCAAGTAGCAGGATCTTGAGGATATACCGGGCTCTTATCGTCAGCTTTACCATCAGGCAACAAATTTTTAATATACTCAACCATACTAAAGTTATCAAAATTAAAATAACCACACACTTTATTTATAAATAACGAAAAAATATAAAAAATTTCGGCAAAAAATATAGTTAAAAAAGCCAATAATAAAATATGTTTAACACAGCTAATTAAAATAGATACTAAACCTTGGAATTTCATATTACGAAATCATAAAATCATAGCAAAAGCGGTTAAAACAAAACCTAAAGTCAGTAAAGCACCTCCATTTTCATATCCGTGAAAGTACATTACAGCTGAAACTGCTAAAGTTAATAAAGCAAAACTAGTTACTATTGGCCAAGGAGAAGGTTCTACTAAATGATAAGGAAATGTTTGAAAATTATAATTATTTTTAATTTTTTTTTAATTTTAATTTAATACCAGGGGTAAGAGATTTTTCTTAGTACATCCATACTACCTAAGGCATGGTAATTTGTATATGCGATGGAGGTTTATTTTTTCTATCTCCCTCAAGGTGTTCGCAAGATATTAAAGTTAAGGCCTTAGGCGAATTTAACTGGAATGTATTGAGTATGAGTATTTAAGCTGAATAATACGTTATACCACCTTAAAAAAGGATAGAGTATAAGTATTTATGTTGAATAATACTTTATACCACCTTAAAAAGGGCTCTTGAAAATTTGTAAAGAAAAACACAAGAGTACCGCATTAAAACTAAATATTAACTAAACTATTAAATTAACTAATTTTTAAGCTTTAAGGGCTAATCATACAGTGTGCTAGGCGGAGCTATTAACATATATATTATATTTAATTGACTACATAAAACAGGTTTATAATTATGTTAATCGCTCTCGCTTAAATATTTTTAACTATGTTAAAAATTTATCGCTGGTTGCATAGGACTTTATATAAAAAAATGTAAAACGCGTAAGCAGTACTTACTAAACTGTTTTATTAAACAAAAAAATTAATTCTTTGAAATCTAGCATCTAAAATCTTTAAAGTAGAGCTTGTAAATAATAATAGGCGCTTTATATATTACAGGAAGGCGAAGCTAGCGCGGAGCGTAATAAAAATATTAATATAAATATTTTAGTACGTCAAAATATAGTTATAACTATATAAACCTAAAAAGTTTATTTGTTTCACTCTTTCTGATATAATATAATATTAAGGATAGGGGGGGGTTATAGAACAGAATTTAGATTAAAAATCTAATTTTTTTTTTTCAGGAGGGTTTATATATCAATTGAATGCGTACGCGCATACGCAGAAAATTTAAAACATTATTATATTTTATTTATTAATATTTATAAAATTTTTCGATAACCTAAATAAAAATGTGGAAATTTTATCACAATTTTTAGTGTCAAAACCTAAAGTTATAAATTATTACTTTCGAGCTTTACACTCCTAAAGTCTGGTTTAGATAAAATCCTTGCGATAATTAGGTAAGAGTCGGAGTTTGTTGCCAGTCTGAGAGGTTATATTATTTTTTTAATCTTATTTTATATTTAGGAGAAATTTTTTTACCTATTTAATTAGCTGAAAAAGGCGGAAAATCTAAAAATATACCTCCAATCTCAACCGCCTTGTAGCCTAAAATTTTTACCGAAAAACAGGTTAAAAAAATTGGTTTAGGAGTGAGTTTTTTTTTAGTTTTATTAAAATTTTTCTCAGAAGACTAACAACCAAAACTACAAAACAGAATCGCGGAGCAAATGTACTAGTTTTTTTAAACAAATTTTAAAAGATATAAAAAAAGTGTACATAGTACAAATGTTTAATAATCGTTTCTTTTTATATCTTTTATTAAAGCAACAAGGGCTGACAGGGGGCCTGACAGGGGCATGGGGAAAATTTCAACTTATTCTGAGCCTTACGGCGGTCATACTGTAGTAACAGATTAGATAGGACTTTAGTGATATGTTAACTAAAGTAATTGAAATTTTATTAAAACCTAAGTACTCAGGATATATTATTTAAGTACAGAATATTTTTATCGCTCTGCTCTCTTAGGAGTGCGCGCTCTACTTTGATAGTATATTTTTATTAAATAAATTATCTAGTATTAGTATAAAAGTTGGCTTAGCCAAATCTAAGGCGAGTAAAGTATTTAAAGGTTTAAGAGATTGTAATTTTATTAACATAAAAATCCAGTATGAAGGGCGAATCCATTATAGTATATCTATTAAAATTTCTATCTACTGTAACCACAATCTTTAAATAAATTATAAAAAACAATTATATAGGTTAAATTTTCGATTTAAAAAAGGGGTTAAATATAAATAAATTTCTCGCTTCGCGCAGGAATTTTTTTAGTTTTACCACAAAGGGTTAAAAGGCGTTAAAAATTTTACAATTAAAGACTCAGCCCTAGAAAAAAAAAATATATTTATTTTCAAGTGCGCGAGTATTATGAATATAATACTAAGAATCCAATCATTAAACTGAATAATCCTGTAGCTTCCGCTAAAGCGAACCCTAAAATAGCAAAAGTGAATAATTGACCTCTAACTTGAGGGTTTCTAGCTGTAGAAGCAATTAAAGATGAGAAAATTAAACCAATTCCAATACCAGCTCCAATTAAACCTGAACAAGCCAATCCGGCCCCTATGTATTTTGCAGCAACTAACATAATAATATTTAAAAATTTACTCAATAGTGTCTAAAAGAAATCTTTTTTTCTTCTCTTTTAGCGGAGTGACAAGTTAGGGTATTCCGGCAAAAACTTATAAAGTAAATAAAATTATTATCAGTAAATATATTAATATGTGTAAATACCAACTACTTTTTAAGTCTTTAGTATTTTCCACATTGGTACTAATTATTTTTAAGCTATTTAACCAATTTTTAATAAATTCAGGTAGAATTTCGGGGATATAAATATTTTTATTATTTATAAATTTCTCGCTTCGCGCAGTAGTAAGTATAAGTTTAATAATTGGTAACTAATTGCCAATGAAGCTGCGAAGTAATAAAATAATTTTAGATAAAACAAGTTATTTAAAATACCTAATACTTTGTTAAAACCTAATAATCTTATAATAACAATAATTGTTAAAATTATTTTAAATAATCACTTAAGGGCTCCGCCACAAACAGGTATTTTTTCACTTAATTTACTCATTGTTAAAAACAATCCACTGTTAAGCATATTTTTATTACTTTCTTCTACGTGGTTACTAATATTTAAAGAGCTTCCAGGATTTGTGCTTATAGTTACCATGTCTTTTAACCCCAGGGCTGATTTTCTTAAACAAACCAAAACCAAAGGAACACCTATAAGAGAAAATAAAGCCAAGTTATGAAATTTTAATAATTGAGCCGCTTTTTTTATCTATAGCCGCCAGCTCTTTATTAGGAGCTTGATTATAAACATGTTTTACATAAGTTCTTAATATTAGCCCGTAAGTAAAAGCATTTATGGCTATAGGTGCAGCGTGTAAAGTAATAGTAGAGCTATTTATTATAGTCTCTCATTGCATTTCTTTAATTTTGAGAATCCATTCATTGGGAGTAATATCTCCAAAACTACCTAAAGGCTTAGAAGAATCTAAATTTTCAGTTAATAATGAATTGTTACTTTCGGCCTTAGTAGAGGGATTATAATCTTTTAAAAAATTCTGAATTTATCCTTTCTTATAAAGATCAGATACGTGGTTGTAAAATTCAAGCACAGTCATACCCTCTTTTAAAGGGTAAATAAGTTCCGAAAATTTAACCCATGGAGCTGTATGAACTTCTTCTTTGTATCTTACCTGTAAATAATTAGAAATTAATTTAACACCTCCTTCGAGGTCTATAGTAGAATTAAAATTAATAGGGCGCCCTTCATTATCTATTAACCAAGGAAAACTCTCACCTATTGTAGAAACACCGTAAGTATCTGAAAGGTTTTTTTCCAATGTTGGATTTGCCTTATACTGTATTACCTGCATTTGAGAATGTTTTTCCCCTACAAAAGCCTCATCTATTAATTTTTGTATTACAGGATCTTACGGAAAAGTAGTTTTATTAATTTCTGCAGATAAAATAGAGCATGAATGAAAATTACGTACGCCTTGAAAATATTTATATTTATTATTTTTAAATTTTAGTAAAGGCTCCGCCCCTAAGGGAATTACGTACTATTTTTTTAGCGCTAGTTAAATAATTTTCACTTAAATTTTTACTTAAAAAAATAGCTGAGACCATAGATAATAAAAGTATAATACTGCTTAATAATAATCACATAGCACCGTAAGTATACAATCCTTGACCTATAACCTCTATTTGTAAAAAACTACTTAATATATTATCTATACCTGTATTACCTGATTGAATCTCAATAACATTAGGCGCGGAGTGAAAAAAGTTAGATAAATTGGTAAAATTATTAAAATAAATATTGGAAATATTTTCAATGTTGTAAATAGGAGAATAATCGTATTCTAAGTTAAATTTATCATTTATATAATTTGCAACAGAAATATCAGTTTCAGCCTTAAAAGGGTTATTTAATAATACTTTTTCATAAGAATTATAAAGTATAGATTCAACTACCCCTTCAGATAAACCTGAGGTTTTTAAACTTGACACTGTTTCAACCCCTTCTTTAAGTGAAGCCGTTGTTAAATGATCCACATGTGTTATATTAATAAAAGTGCTTAAGTCTAAGCTTTTTTCTAAAAACAAAGCATTAAAAAAGTTTAAAATTTCTAATGGTAGATCTAAAATAAAGACATTGTTTATAGTAAAAGGTAATACATTAAAAATTTCATAAACAAATAAAGTACCTACTAGTAAAGCAAGTGGTAAATTTTTAGTATATTCATTTCCAATTTCTAAAATATCTAATAACCGAATATTTATCATCATTATAATAAAAAGAAATAATACTGTAATAGCTCCTATGTAAATAATTATATATGAAATACCTATAAAACCTATACCTAATAAAATTAAATATCCTGCAGTATTAATAAATAAAGATATTAAAAAAATAACAGCTACAACAGGATTTTTAGAGGTAATAACTAAAATACTAGATAAAATAGCTCCAAAAGATAAAACATCTAATAAAAAATTGTTCATTTTTGTAAATTATCTTATAAAAAAAAAAAAGCATCTAAAAAAGCTAATTATTCGCTTTCCTTTATAGTTAGTTTAGGATTATAAAACCTTCACCCCTTTACACATATAACAACCCTTGGTTTTTCTTTTTTATTTGCTTTAGGTTAAAATTTAAAAGAGTGGCCAAGACAAGACAAGCAGGTATGGGGCAAATTTAATTTAGTCCTGCGGCTAACATAAATTGCGGGTTTTAATTTGCAAGGAAAAATTAGTCCTGCAGCAAAATAATACTAAAGGTATAAATAAGGCAAGGTACCCAAAAAATTTTTTTATTTTCGGCGTACGCACTCTTATGCAGGCGTAAGCCACTTAAAAATTTTTATCGCTCCGCGCCTCAAGACCAGCGCACGCGCACTTAGAACTATAAAAGGCAAGGCTAAAAGGCGGAGTCCTTATGATTAAAATTAAATAACTATTAAGAGATTATTAAAGACCGCGAGAAGTTTTTCTTTATCTTACTTAGATACAGAAATGCATTGTTTTTATAACTCAGCCCGGTCGAAGCCTGACCGTAGCCAGGCTGTAGCCTGGCTAGTGTTAGCACATGCTGCCCTTTGGCTAAATAAAAAAAGCATGACTCTAGATTCTAAATAAAATCCACCCCTGCCCTTTGGGCCTTAATCAGTATCTGGCATCAAAAGGTATACAGGCGGTAAATTTAAGATATTAAAATTAATTAATTTGCTCACGGTTTTTTTAATATTACCACCCGGGTAGAGCCTTGATTATTAATTTAGCGCGTAGCACTATTTATTATACTTCTACGCGCTAAATTTTTACTTTTTAAGGAGGACACCGCCCTTAAATTAATTTGTTTTTAAATACTAAATATGAAATATACAGTAAAAAAAATATTATTATAAAAATCAATAATATTTAAAACATTAAGGGCTCCCCACAAACATAGGAGGATTTTTCATATAATTTTATAAATTTGTATCAAAGTAAAATTAATATGCGTACTAGAAAAAAAAAATATATTTTTTTTTTCAAGAAAATAAAAACATTAAATGAATAGTTGACAATAAATTAAGATCCTTCTGGTATTTGGAAATTTAAATATTTTAAAATATATAATAACATTTTTTTTTTAGTATATTTTTTCCTTGAAAAATTTACGCATAGAAAGCTTCATATTAGCAAAGCGAGACACTAATAAAATTTTTTTTTTAGAATAACCTACATTTACCTTAAAAAGTAACAAAGACGGGACAATGTAGACGTAGCCGGTAAATGTTCTTAATTTTAAATACGTAGTCTTTAGTTTAAAAACTACCACGCCTTTGTTTTAGGTAGTAGGCGGTATCGTAATAAAAATATTTAGACTAAAGGTCTCATACTATAAGCACGGAGCGAGGTAGGTAAGGCCCTATTTATTAAATATTCCTATTAAAAGCTGTACAACTAAATAAGATACAATATTACTAGAATAAAAATAGGTATTTAAATTATTAGCAATATAGAGTCTTACCAATAATTATAATTATTTATAACATAACACATTGATTTAGCGCTGTAGTGACAATAAATTAAGCACGTACCGGCTCTTTAACTTTAAAAATCCAAATCAGAAGAGCGGAGCGACAGAATTCAAAATCCAAATTATTTAGTTTTTATTTTTATTTAGTTTTTATTTTTATTTATTTTTCGGCGTAGCTTTTTATTTATTTTTATTTTTATTTAGTTTTTATTTTTATTTAGCGATGTGCGAATATTAGATTTAAAAAAAGGGCTACCTAAGTTGATTTATATCGTAAGCGCGGAGCGAAAAACTTATCTTTTTTGCCGTAAAAAAAAAAAAAATTTTTTTTTAAGTGTTACGTGTTACCACTTAATAAAATAGAAATTTTAATTATAGTAGAATAAAATCATGAAGTTTAATCTAAAATTATAATTATAGTTCAGTTAAAACAAAACGCAACAAATTAATATTTAAATTTTTTAGCTTGAAGTTACTGCCTTAACTAAAAAGTAATGTCTCCTGTACTTTTATACTTCCGTGATAAAATAAGTTACACTTGTTTTTATAGGCACAGGTAAAACCAGGCTGAAAAGGGCAACAAGCCTTCACATACTAAAAAATTTATTTAAGGTATTTAAATTTGTACTACAACTGCTTAGCATAAATTAAAAAACTTTTTTTAGTAAATAGACCTATTCTTTTAAAAAAGCTTTAAAATTTTTTTCTCGCTACGCGCAAAAGTTAAACATAATGCTACACTTCCAGTTTTTCTTTAAAGCGCAAAGGCTGCGGAAGCAATAGAAGAAAAACAAAATGAGTGTTTGCAGTACAACATGTAATAAATATATAATTTGGAATAGCGTATAATTTTTAAGATCTACGGAGAAGGGTTTTTATAATTTACCAAATGCCAAGAGGCATAATCTAAACGCTTTGGGGGATTTTCAGCTCTAAGGTTTTATTTATAAATTAGAGGACTTCAGCCTATAGAGTATTTAAGTAACATCCGGTTAAATAGAGACTTTTACTTTTTATGTGTACCTCGCTTTACCTGCTGAAGGCATGCGTGCTATGCAACGCACGCTGCATAAGGCTCTATATGCTCCGCTATCTAAGGCTTACCAAGGTATAAAGCGAAGCAATATTTTACAACAAAACACTGACACTGCAAATTTGTGCGTACGCCTAAAACGTGTTATAAGATGAGCGAACCTTATTTACACTGCTTATTAACTTTAGGTTAACCTTGGCTATTTTCAAGCAGAGCATTTTAAATCAATAGGTAAGTCTTACCACAGGTAGATAGATAAAATTCATAAAATTTAAAATTTTAGTACTTTGTATCATTAGCTATTTAAGTTAAAGTTATATGTGAGAAGGTAATCAAATTTCCTGATTTTTCCTAAAAAATTAGGGTGAATGCAAAAGCATATATCTAAAAACTTAATAGTCAACTTAATGGCTTAATTAATATTTATTCCTTAAAACCCATATGACTTGGAGGACTTTATGTAAAATTAAAAAAAATAAATTTATTATTTAGATTACCTTTAGATCTAGTAAAAAGGTAGCGATGCTATTTATAAAAGATGCGCCAATAAAAGAGATTTAAATTTAAGGGCGGAGCCAAACTATTGATTTATAATAGTAATAATTAACAAAAGGCGAAAATAAAAGGGCAGGCTGGAAATCTACCATCGTTGTAAAAATAAAGTAAGACAAGCTTACTCCATCTTCATAAAAAATTTATCGCTCCGCGCACGTAGCCATTTTTTTTTGCAGTACACCAACAAGCACCTTATGTTAACATAAGGCAGACCAAAGCAATAGGCCACTCCTTAAAAAAATACACTGCAGAGTAAAAGAGTAAAATTTAAAGCGTATATGACCCGCAGGCACATAAAAAAGCTACCTGCCCTTTTAGGTTCCAGGCTGATGTATCAAAATGCAAAGGCTTAGCACACTAAAAAATAAATAAATGTCTGGTAGACTCGATTCGAACGAGCAAGATCTTACTCCCAAAGTAAGCAACAGGCCAATTTGTTTTCTACCAGTTTTTTAATTTATTGCGCTCAGCGGTTACAAGACAATTTAAGTAGATTTATTTTATAAAAAGGTTCTTTTTTCCAGGGATATATTAGTAACTAATCAGCCAAAAAATTTAGCAGCTACGCAGGTTTTTATTTTGCTAACATGGTAACACGGTTTATTATTTAGGCAACCTTAATTATTATAATTTTTTTAGCTTATGGTTAAAATTGAAAGAGTTAAAGTATTGGTACCCTGTTACTGTAAATTAAATTTATTTTCGGCGTACGCACACCAGGCTCTGTATACAGTGAGCGAATGTTACCTACGCAGAGAGGGTACACACGTAAAGGGTAGGAACACAACCCTGTTCCTAGGCTACACTTACCTTTTTTTTTTACTTAGTATTTTATAAAAGGGTAAGGTAAAAGTTTTTTTTTAACTAGATAAAAGTTTTACACTCGGGCTTTTTAAGTATAACCAAACTGAATTATAAAATGCATGTAAGCATTCCGCTATTTATAAAAAAAATTGGATTTTATAATTATAAAATAATTTATTTAATTCTCTTTTATTTGATAACATTACTAACTTTTTTTTTAAAATGTATTAAATTTTGCTGGGTTGGAGAGAGTACCATACCTTCACAGCACTTCATTTAGCCCCAGATTTAGAGTTCGTATAATTTGAATGTTGAGGAGGCGTGGCTCTAGAAAAACTTAAAACTTACGCACACCTAAATTGTTTTTAAGGCACCAAAAGGAGAAGGAGTAATAAAAATTATTATAGACTTAAAAAAAAACCCTCCCCCCCACGTGCTGTGAAAAAAAAAATATATTTTTTTTAGTGCAGGCCAGGGGGAAAATTAAGGGTTTATATTTAACCTAAGGCCTGAAAATAAAAGTTAAAAATTTAAATTTTAATTATTTTATCTTTTTAATTCACTGCACTTTGTGCCTTCAATGGCCTTTGGCTTTTTACGGAAATTCTCGATATTTTACCAGCGCCTTTATTAAAGGGTTAAAAAAGAAAATACCCTTGTAAAAGGCGGGTAAAAGACAAGCTTCTCGAGGCATTTTTACTCTATTACACCTTATTGTAATGATTTGGACTAGTTATAGTTTATAGTTGTAAATTTTAACACTTAAAACGAATTATCGCTTCGCTGCCCAAAGGGCTGACGGAGTTGTAAAATTAAATAAATTTTCCATTCTATTAAAAAACAAGCCCAAGACAGTAAATATTTTTTTAGAAAAAGACTGCCCTTAAAGTAAGTAATTATTAGTCTAAGTCTTAAAAGGCTACGTAAGTACATCCGCCAAAGTAAAATATAATAAGAAGGCATTCTTAAAGTATAAAAAATTAGAACATAGGTAGAGTTAAAATCTTAAGGGTTCAATCTGCCTGCCTTTTTTTTTATTATATTACTAACTGCTTTTTTATTTCCACCTTTCAATTTAAATAAAGGCTCCGCCTAAAAAAAAAAAAGAATTTTGTTAATTTAATCCATAAGGGTGTCCCAGGCCCCTCTATTTAGAGGGGGGGGGGGGCCGAGAGGGGGTGACTTATATAAATATTTCTTTAAATTAAAAAAGGGGTTATATATAAATGATAGTGCTGTAGCCCATTAGGTAAGCACACGCTTTTTTTTTTTTCAAATTAAAGTACTGAATTTTTATAAAAAAAGAGGGGGGGGTGGCCAAAAGGCCTAAAAACTAAAAAAACTAAAAAGCTAAAATCTTAAAGTCTTCTTTAAATCGGAATAATATTAATTATTTAGGACAAATCTTTGAATTTACATATAATTATATAGATAAATAGTTAAAATAAGTAAACCCTAGCAATAAATAATAAAAATTAAAATCCATAATTAAGGGGCTCCGCTCTAAATAGTGTTAGGGAGGCTACGCCCTTATTAGGTTTATTTAATTTAGGGCTTTGTGTTGCAGATCTGGTACGTCTCTGCAACGCGTACCTGCTCTTATAACAGCTGCACAAGCAAGAGTAAAATTTTTAAATTAAACAGCTTTTCCTTTTCCTTTTCCTTCATAATTATTCTCATTATTATTATTATTATTATTATTATTATTGTTATTATTATTATTATTATTATTATTATTATTGTTATTATTATTGTTATTATTATTATTATTCTCATTTTCGGGTCTTCTACTTGCCGAAGCACTAGTTCCTTCTTCTAAATCCTCACGTCTAGAGGGTTCCCTATCAAAATGATCTTGCCAACCCTCTCAATCTACTGGGATTGAAGGTTTTTTTCTTTCGCCTTTAGATAAATTTTTTTCTTTTTCTTCTTTTTCTTTTGCTTCTTTTTCATTTGCTTCTTTTATTTCCGCTTCACTAGATTCTACATTATCTTTAATAAAAGATAATTTTTCATATCTTTCGAAGTGGGCATCTAAAATTCTTCTACTTTCAGGATCAGCATCGGCATAAACATCCTCTAGGATAATCTCGGATCTCGCATCTCTACCTGCACATATAGTATCAATTAACGATCTAACTCTATCTTGTTGGTCTGGTGAAGAAATTTTACCGGATTCAATTAATTCTCTTAACGCATCTTGAGCCACATCTTTAGGATGAGGTCTTTCAGTATCGTTAGAATCATTAGAATCATTAGAACCATTAGAGTCAGTCTCTCAGTCCATTAAGTCAGTTTCTTCCCTTTCAAAGCTGGTATCAGAACCCTCTGATTTTGAATCAGAGTCTCAGAGGTCAGATACGTCTGACATTTCGTCATCAGAAGAAGAATTAGATTCAGATTTTTTATCTGACATTTCGTCATCAGAAGAAGAATTAGATTCAGATTTTTTATCTGAATTTTCGGTTTTCTCATTGTCTTTAGACTTATCAGATTCAGAATTTTTATCTGAGTTTTCAGTCTTCTCATTGTCTTTAGATTTATCGGATTCAGAATTTTTATCCGAGTTTTGAAATGAGTCATCCTCTAAATTTTTAGGTGATTCATCTTTATCTTCCTCTTTATCTCCATCTGCATCTTTATCTCCATCAGCATCTTTATAAGAAATAGATTCGTTAAGATCTTTATGAGGATCAATTAAGTGATATGAATCACTATCGCAATAATCTAACATATTGAAATAGAAGTTCTCATTGAAAAATAAAGCAATTAACGGGTAAATTAAAATAGGGAAAATAAGAGACTTTAAAAATTGTATATCTGTAAAAATATTTAAATCAAAGGCGTAGCCGTTAGTATTTTTAAAATTAAGGTATAAAAGAATTAAAGATAATATAAGACCGAATGCTTTTATATTATTTTTATGGTTATAAATATAAAGTAAAATTTTTTTTAAATAATATTTAAAATCATTGCGTGGTTTATTATTATTATTATTATTATTATTATTATTATTACCGCTTAAAGCGAAATATTTATAAACGAATTGGGGACCCTGAGCTCCGGCATTGTCACTGGCTTTGACACTTCCACTTTTTAGTGTATTTAAGCTCCACCCCACCAGTACACGGCAACAAACAAAAATAATCACACAACATCAACAAAATGTCAATAAAGAATAGCAGCTTCAAAACCCAAGTGGTGATCAGAAGTTAAGTGATATAGTACCAAACGTACAAATCCAACAGTAATAAAAAGTGTTCCGATTATAACGTGTAACCCATGTAAACCGGTAGATGCAAAAAAAACTGTACCATAAACTGAATCTGCAAAAGTAAAACCCGCTTCTAAATACTCATAATACTGTAAACCCGTAAATAAAACAGCTAGCACAATTGTTAAAAAAGCACCTATAATAGATCCAGATCTGTTACCGTTTATTAAGGCGTGATGAGAGTAAGTTATAAATGCACCTGAAGAAAGCAATAATAAGGTATTTAATAAAGGAATAGCAAAAGGATCTAGGGCATCTATTCCTAAAGGAGGCCAACTAGAACCAACTAAAACATCAGGTGATAGACTAGCGTGAAAAAACCCTCAACTAGAGATAGAACAAGTCTCGCGACAATATCCCCTCAAAGAACCGGACGTGCACCTCGCGACGCATCCGGCTCACCCGAACAAAACAATTTTGAAACATGTACCTTGGCATATGAGTAAGGTGAGGTTTCTCCGTTGTCAGCGAATGATACTCATGGGATCAGTTAACATTAATGTTTGTGTTTTTGATGACACCAGATGTGAGTAATGGTTAGATTTTTCAAAGCAAATTTACTTCCACCACGTTTTATCGGTTTTATATGATGAATGTGGATCGAGTTATGCATCAGATATTCAGAGTCAATCTCTTTCTGGCATATTCCACATAATCCTTTTTGTTTATTGAAAAGTTTTTCTTTAAGAGAAGGAGTATCTGACTTAGATGCTAAGGCAAGATTTAGTTTGAATTTCTGTAGTAGTGGTAAGTCTTCGTGAAATGCGTGTATATGTCTAAGGTTTACAGGTAAAACCCCTCTGTTGGCTGGTATTATTTTTGATGCTTTTGTAGGGCTTAACAAGTAACTGATTCTTGTTTCTTTGTTTTTTGAAAATCGTGATTTTGATTTTGTTATGCCTTTAAAGTTTCATTTTCTGTTTAAGAATTTTATAAAAGATTTTTTCGGTTTTGTGTCGTTCTCGTTTAATCCATCGTCGATGTCAGAAACATGCCCTGGAGAATCAGAGTCTATTTCGATGTTAATTGAGGTATTCTTGTCTTCGGTTAGGAAGTACATTTCTGCCAATTTCTTTTTACCTAGAGTGGGGTGTTTTTTTGTTATCCATTTTCAACAAAACATATATAAAGCATTGTTAACCATTCTTCTGTACCTTGTACTATTTTCTAAGTTGTAATAGTTAGCTCAACCTCTTATTATAGGGTTTAGTTTTGCTATTAATTCAACGGCGGTTAAATTGTTTGTCAAATCAAATATTTTTCCTAGTTTTCGTATAAAGTTTCTAACCATTTCTTTGTTTGGATAAAGTGCTATCCCTTCAGTTTTTCCTTTTGTTCATACCATTCTTCGTACACCGGATCATCTGGCGTTATACTTGAAAGTATATCCAAGAAAATCTAATTTAGAGTTAGGTTCAGATAGTTTTATTAGTTTAGTTTTAGTAGGGGAGAGGGATAACCCTCTCTCCTCTAAGAATTTATCTATAGCAGGTCTGATATAAGACGATAGAATATTTTTACTTCTAGCTAATACAATAAAATCATCTGCGTATCTAACGACGGCTACTCCTAAGGATTTTGTTTTCAGTACTATACCTCCTCTTTTTATAACTTGACTTCTATATTTGTTTTTAGTAATCGGATAAATTGATTGGTATATTACTTTTTCCAGTCCGTTCAGTGTAAAATTAGACAGTGTAGGAGAAATGATACCTCCTGCCCCATGGGGGAGTGGTGTTCCCGTTGTAGGATTATTGTAAGTTCCATTGTCAAAAATTTTTGCTTTTAGTCAAGCGTTTACAAAGCTTTTTAGTGTCGGGTGTAGGAACAGATTGTTTAATAGTCAGTCATGACTAATATTGTCAAAGAATCCTTTAATATCGGCATCTAAAATTCATTTGTTCTCGTTTAGTTGAGTGTACGCTCCCAGGTTTGGTTTACCGTATCGGGCAAAAAGGGATTTCCTTTGTGTTTCTAGAGACAAAGTTTTTAATTGCATTCTTAATGCTGAAACTGCCATCTTACAGTCCCTATAAGGTCTAAACCCGTAGCTATCAAGATCACTAGTAATTTCAACAAGAGGCAAGAGCACCAGGTTGACTAGAGTTTGTAGTGTTCGATCTTTAATTGTAGGAATACCTAGGGGTCGTTTTTCAGTCTTTCCAGGTTTAGGTATTCAAACTCTTTTTATAGGTTGAGGTTTGTATCTATTAGGGTGGTAGATCATGTCTCTTTGTCAACTTATCAGTTCTTTTTGGGTTTTAATTTTTTGGATGATATCTTTTTCTAGGATTTCATTATCAATACCAGGAGTTTGGGATCCTGCTTTTTTCGCCATAAGGTTTACTGCATGTGTTCTGAAGAGAAGCGATCTAGCCAAAAGGAGTTGGAAATTAAAGACTCTGGAGTCATATAACCCATGTTCATTCGCTAATCTCACTAATTCTTTCTGTTTTAATTCTACTTGTTCTCTGAGTTCTAGTGGGTTTATATCTAGAAGATAATCACAGGATCTCTTTGGCACAGTAGAAAGAGTAAGGTTTCCTGACCTATTTACAAATTTATTTGTAAGTTCCTGGGTAGAAAAGGACCTTACGAGTTGGAATTTAAGTGAAATCTTGTTAAGGCTTACTGAATTCAGCGAACCAAGACCCCTACTTGGTACCCAGTTTCTTATAGTAGTTTCACTTCTTCTATTACTGGTATTCTTGAAATTACTCAAGACTTTTGCTTTTTCAGCTATCTTGCCCCCGTCTAGGCTTTCCGTGACTAGCCTAAGATTTGCCACGGAAAGGTTCATATTGACTATCTTGCTATTTGTGGGTTTGAGCAAGATGCTAGAGTTAGCTAATAACTTAGCTAGCCGGTACGGGGTTCCCGTGTTTAGGCTTCGATCTATTCCTGAGCGCATATTTTGGTTTAGCTCAGAGATAGTTTTTAAGTTCATTTCTTTGTTGGCGTGTCCTATAATACTGATCGGAAAGTTTACGTATTTAGATAAACAATCCATTATTTTTATGGACCCTTCGCAAGGTAGGTACGAAGGCCTCAGTGAGCCAGTTTTAAGATGAAATTTTGCTTGCGCTGAACTTATAGCTATCACTAAATATGGTAGGATACTAGGATGAAATAAACTACCATCATCTTTTTTCCATTTAGCAATTCCTCACATCCCTGCCTCGTTGGGTAGAAATGCATTGTTTAACCTTTGTGCGTTTAAGATCAGTTTGCACATGAGCTCGATTACTCCAAGCTCGATCGAAGATTGTCCACGTCGAAAAAATACACTAAAGAAGGCCATTACTTCGCTTATAATAAATAAAGCAAATCCTATATTTAAACCTCGTTGAACTTGTTTTGTATGATTTCCTAAAAAAGTCATTAACATTTAATTTTTCAATTAAAACTGGACTATATCTTAATAAATAGGTAAAATACGTATTTATCTCTTACGTGTAGTCTCTGAGGGACCTACTAAAATAATTATACGTTTATTGGTTCCCTGCTGATTGCCCATTGTTTCGCCGCCTCCCCCCGAAGGTGAAGGCTGGTGTCATCTTTAAATTTGTTACTTTATTTAAAATTTAAGTCTTTAAAGCTTTAGGGGTTTCCAGCAAATAGTAAGATTTATAGAAGGCACTTATACTTTCCCGCCTGTGGCTGCGGACGTAGAAAATTATACAAAACTTTACCCTAAAACTATGCCACTACTAAGCCTTTCTAGACAAATTAAAAAAAGAATAAAATTTATATCTTTTAGCTGGAGTAGGTTTGAAATAGGGGCTGAGGTGATTTTAATATATTAAATAAACCCAGGCCCTTGCACCAAGCGCCTAAGGCCCTCACCCCTCCAAGCCCCAAAGGCCAAAGGCCCTCACCCACCAAAGGTGAAAAGTGAGGGCAGGGCTGGCGAGTGCTAGTGCCACCTTTGGGGAGGGCAGGCGTGCGGGGGCAGGGCAGGCGTGCGTAAGCACACCAACCTTCTATACTTTAGTTGGGGAGTGTAGGGGCAAATTATTTGCTTTTTAGGACCGTGTACTGTTACTTAAATTTCTTTTACTGTTCATGTTTAAACTTAAACTTTTTATTTTTGCTCGTCCTGAATCAGTTAAATGTTCTTTAGAAGAAATAATGTAATATATTTTTTCTCAATCTTTAAAATCTAAATATTTAGTACCAAGCAAAGGATAATTATTAAAATATTCTATTATAGGTTTTAATTTATTAACTGAGGTTACGCTTAATGATAATACTTCTCTTTGCTCCGAAGATTTCATAACTTTATATTTAAATGTTAATACATTACAATTTAAATAAGAAGCAATGAATTCCATTATAGTATTCATTGAGGAATTAGAAACCACATCATGAGAACGCTGGTCTAACCTAAATAATATGCTAACATTCTCACTTACCATTCTTTTTCTGGTTTCAGATTTAGGCTTAGTTATTCTATATTTGACACCAAAATGCCCATCTGCTTCGACAAATCCAGTAAATCAATTGTTACTAAAAATTGAAGATGTATCTAATACACTATTTTCAATAGTTAAATTATATTTAAAATTAATAAATTCTATTAATAAATTAAATCTATCATTTTTAGGTGTTCGTAATTTATTGTGTACTAATTTTATAAATTTTATTATTCCATCTTTATCTCCAATTATATACCTGAGAGTATTCACTCCTGATTTTTGAAATCTGCCTATCCCCCCTAGTTCCTGTTGAATATAAGCATATAATCCTAAATTGTTTATATGTGAAGTAAATACAATACGAGGATTTAAAATTCTAGTTAGTTTACTTTTACCGATAGAGGGTAATGATATACTACCATCACCTTCAAATAGACCAGCTAAATAAAAACCTAGTTGTTCTTCTTTATTAAAACTTAATTTATTTTTTGGCTTGGGCAGCAGGTACGCTGTATATTCATTATTATAGTTTATATAAGCTTCATTAATTTCTTCAGGAGAAACTACTCTTGCAATTTTGGCGCGGAGCGATAAAAGATTCTCCATTTCCAGGCCAAACCCCAAAAGGCAGGCGAGCGTAAGCACACCTACATTTATAGCATCAACCTTGGGGCTTGAAAATTTTTTTATATTTTTTTGTCTAGCCTTTGTCCCTCTTAAAGCGGGCCAGATGGCTGGTCATAATACAAAGGGAGCAGGGGTGTTTGAATTTATAAGACCGGCTCCGCCCTTGTTCAGATGTGTTATCTTTATTTTTTTTGTACCTTCTAAGATAACATGTGGAGTAAAAAGTTCGGCTCAAGAGCGTACTAAAGTCCTCCCCGAACCCAGCGAGACAGTCGCCCGTCACTAGGCTCTCCAACTATTACGTATATGAACTAGGGGAAAGATAGGATTAAATGTCCTCGTTATCTGGAGTTTCTTTTGAGTAGATAAGTCGAATTAGACCTTTTTTGTGGGCCATGCGAGGGGGTTTTACATAAGGGAACTGGCGTACGGTTTAGCCTTCTCATCATTAAGGTGTGTACAGATGTACCCTTGAGATATTTCATGCCCTTTATATGAGGCATTTCTACTTTTAGGGTGGTCCCACAGATTATACATTGAGGGTTGGTAATACGGGCTGTACGTGATACGAATCAATTCAGGGCTGCTAACGGGTTTGTATCTCTCGATTTAGTTGTGAAGGTTGTTCAGAAGGTGGGATTGAACTTTTTACTTAAAGGGGCTAAATCTGGGAGAGGTATTTCCTTGTAGCGGGTGTACGGGATACCGATTTGTGCTTTAAGTTTGCTTTTTTTGGTGTTCTTTTTGGGTTTTATGCCTATAGTTTTAAGATACTCCCAGATTTTTTCTTCAGTTTGTCCGATTACTTTCGATTTTTCTTTGAGATTGGAAACCCTGATAGGTTTTCCCAAGTCCTTTCCAGCTCTGGCGAATACTTTGGCAACGCTATGCAGTTTATATTTAGCTGCAAAAACTTTAGCTACGGAGAACCGTATTAGGTAGTTCCATCGACTAATCATCTGTCTCACATTGTTGGCGAGTTTATAATAATTTGCTAGGCCTCTGAGTATGTAATTCATTTGAAGGATGGTAGCTTGTTGAGTGTTTGCCAGATATTTAAAGTTAGGGATAGGCTCTCCATTTCGTTTACAGAATCCTTTTTCGTGGAATTTTAACTTGACTTTGTTAGAGTCTACTTTAAGGTAAATTTCCCCCGGAGCGTTCATACGTATCTTCTTCCAGACATTGTTATATCTTCGTGAGTATTCTCTTACCTTATAAGGTGAGTTTTGAATTAGATACCCTAAAAATGCAACGGGATTGTCCTTAGGATTAGTAATGAGTGTTTTTTCTTCACTAAGAGTAAGTTTCATAGAGGAGAGAAATTCACCGCATTTCTTCTTGATTTCGATTGCATCCGCTTTAGATCCTATAATGGTAATAACAAAGTCGTCCGCATATCTGACGTAGTTCATTCTGCGAAAACTGTCATCCACTCTTTTTGTGTACCCTACTTTTCGTGCTTCCTTGATTCCGTGATTTCTAAGGGCCCGAAAGTAAGCCGGGTTGGTCTTTCTGGTTTTCCCTTTGTTGAATTCCGTGATATAATTCTCCATAAATTTGTCGAATTCATGCAGGTATATGTTAGAGAGGAGGGGACTTAAAATTGACCCTTGAGGCGAACCCGTAAGGCTATATTCCGAGGGTTTTCCCTCTTCTTTAACAAGGACTTTAATAAGGTCACTTATGAGTCCGACAAAACGTGGGTCCTTTATCTTTTTGTTTAGCAGGTTGAGCAGAATGGTGTGGTTTATGTTATCAAAGAAACCCTTGATGTCTCCTTCAATCGCTCAGGTGAAACCAGCGCTCCCCTGTCTTACGTGTCTTAGTGCAGAATGGGTGCTTCGCCCTGGACGGAAGCCATGGGAATGGTTGGAGAATATGGGTTCATATATTATTTGCAATATAGTTCTAACCACTTCCTGAACTATTCTATCGTAAAACGGGGGGATTCCGAGAGGTCGCATTTTTCCGTTTGCCTTGGGTATATAAACCCTTTTTGTGATTCCCATCTTGTATTGTCCTGATATTACCTGTTCCTTAATGTTAGTTATGGTCTCCAGTGAGGTACCATCTATAGTTATATCATCAAAAGAGGGTGTGTTGGATCCCTTCGACTTAGCTAGCTTAATGTACGCCGCTTTTCAAATGTCAATATCCTCCAAAAGTTTAAAGAGACGCTCATTAATAAATTGAGGATCTTTCTCATTTCCTTTCCATAGTGTCTCCAATCGCCTAGCAACCTTAGTGTCCTTCCAGGACGGCGCTTGTGTTGGAGCCTTAGTATAGTGTGACCGGGAAAATAAATTTATCCCAGTGTTTAGCCCCCTTCCCTTACCTAGATAAATACTGCTGGCATTGGGTACTACGGGGCCTCCGCCCCACAATTTTCATCCTTTATTAAAGGTCTGACTCCTTGAAGGAGCACGGTGTTTAAATTCCGTCGCCTTGTGGTTCACCGGTATCATACGTGACTGTGTTGCATCTACTTCACATATTCTGTGAGTCGAGTATGGCGTTGTTATTGTGAGAGCATCTTCCGATCGTTCGCATCTTACTGATGTTGCTGCAAGCTTAGTTTCTAGTGCAATGACTCAGAGACTTTCATTGACATACTTGCGAGGGAGTATACTGCTGTAGGCAGGTTGAGCGTAGCCCTCCGGTAATGATGACCCGCGCTGATCTCGATTTCATGAATAACCCATTATTCTCATTATAACCACATGCTCTAGAACGAGGTCCAAGGTTTGCTCTAAACCAGTCTCGTCCGTCTCTGACAGGCTATTGTCCCTAAGTAAAGTGCGTCTACCCAGGTCAGTCAGAGGAGCTTCTTCCTTGAAACTATTGGAAGGTTTCTTTTGAAACAATTTCACGTACAACCGAACGGTCGCCCCTCTAAATCATAAAATCATAGCAAAAGCGGTTAAAACAAAACCTAAAGTCAGTAAAGCACCTCCATTTTCATATCCGTGAAAGTACATTACAGCTGAAACTGCTAAAGTTAATAAAGCAAAACTAGTTACTATTGGCCAAGGAGAAGGTTCTACTAAATGATAAGGAAATGTTTGAAAATTATAATTATTTTTAATTTTTTTTTAATTTTAATTTAATACCAGGGGTAAGAGATTTTTCTTAGTACATCCATACTACCTAAGGCATGGTAATTTGTATATGCGATGGAGGTTTATTTTTTCTATCTCCCTCAAGGTGTTCGCAAGATATTAAAGTGGAGGCCCTAGGCGAATTTAACAGGAATGTATTGAGTATGAGTATTTAAGCTGAATAATACGTTATACCACCTTAAAAAAAGGATAGAGTATATATATTTATGCTGAACAATACTTTATACCACCTTAAAAAAGGTAAATTGAAAATTTGTAAAGAAAAGCACAAGAGTACCGCATTAAAACTAAATATTAACTAAACTATTAAATTAACTAATTTTTAAGCTTTAAGGGCTAATCATACAGTGTGCTAGGCGGAGCTATTAACATATATATTATATTTAATTGACTACATAAAACAGGTTTATAATTATGTTAATCGCTCTCGCTTAAATATTTTTAACTATGTTAAAAATTTATCGCTGGTTGCATAGGACTTTATATAAAAAAATGTAAAACACGTAAGCAGTACTTACTAAACTGTTTTATTAAATAAAAAGGAAAGAGTTAACAAATATTGGCAATTAAATTCTACGGGTTAGACGTGGGAAAGGTGTATGCATTGTTATTACTTAGATCTCTACCAAAAAACTGTGTGGTGTACACAGCTAAATATTTACAACAGAAAAATGCTATTCCAAGGCGGTCATATAAAGTTTTAAAAAGAGTAAAAAAATTAAAAAAATAAAAGTGATATGCTCAGCGCTTAATAACATAAAAATAAAAGAAAGAATAAAATTAAGCGGGTAATGGCTTATTAAAAATCAAGAGTATAAAAAAAAGATAAGTGTAGCGTTGCTTAATTTACCCCGCTAGAGTTAGACAATAATAATAGTTAATAAAAAAAAAGTAGTGGTAATTTAAAGGAAGGCGTACCCACAAATAAAAAAGAAAATGTGCAAATTATTAAAATTTATTTTTAATGGGAAGAGGTAAGAGTAGTATTTATATTTATACCCTAATTTTTATCTATAACAATAAACACAAGTTAAAAAATTTTTACGCTACTTATGAGCGCAAGCCTAACAACACTACCTTAGCTTGCTACAGATAGAAAGTGATAGGCTAAGTAGCTATTAAAAGCAACCAAATCAAATTAAGCAATGTGGCTGAAAAAGCAAGATAAAAATGCTGAATTTAAACCAAAAATATAAAGGCGAGGCGTTAAGGGGATTCGAACCCCTCCTTGAAGCATTAACAGGGCTCTGCACTACCAACTATGCTATAACACCTAATTTATATTTTTTAAACCTTTAGCTAAAGCCAGGCCTCAATTTCGAGATCAATAAAATACTTATATCATGCCATTATTTATGGCTCAGAGCGATAAATTTATTATTTTAGTCTCTGTCTACTGAGTAAGCAACATTTACAGATCCGCCAGCAAAATATTACAGTCTATATAAGGACACATAGTACGTACGGATTAGGAAGGATATTTTACATTTATTTCTCTGCGTACGCTTGAAAAAAAAAATATATTTTTTTTTTTTCTAGTACGCACATATTTGTTAAGTTTAAGGTTGATAGGATAAAATGACACAAGAATATTTTTTTAATTATATTATTTTATTTATTTTAGCCTTTGCCCCCCGCGTGCTGTGAAAAAAAAAAAAAATATAAATATATATATTTTTTTTTAAGTGCAGGCCATGAGGTGGATAAATTTGTTATTTAGAGAAAATGGTTATTAAATTATATTTTATATAAATCTCTTTTAACGTCAAAAATTTTAAAAGAAGAACATAAAATTTTTATTGGACACGCTACGCTTGCGTACGCAGTAAAAGCATAATAAATATGAGATAAAACCTAACTAAAGGAGGCTGCCTTTACACTTAGATAAGGATGGAGATATATAAAAAAGTTATATTAATAAGCAAAAGTAACAAAGCCTAATTTTTAGTAAGTTTTTATAGCGCTTACTTAAAGTGTTACACCTCTAGCAGCCATGTTATTAAAAAAATTGCACAAACTTTTTGTAATACAAAGGGCTGTGTAAAGTAAAAAGAAAATTTTATATAAAAAATTTTTTAAAAGAATTAGAGTAGCTGTTGATATATGAGCTGAAAAGGGGTTAATAATAAAATGGTTAAATTAACTACCCCCTTAAATATTCTTTACTATCATATGTTTTATTTGCAAATCTGCCTCGCCAAACCCGTATGTAGATTTATTAACAAGATGGCACAATTAGGAGGGCTCAAGGCACAAAAATTAGAGTTTTTGAGTTTATTATTTAAAAATTTAGATTTCTTTTTTCTTATTATCTCCTCTGTTTGCGTATGCGCGTACGCCTTAAAAGAAATGATGCAGAGTGCTACGCTACGCGCAATAAAAATATATAAATAAAGAAGCAAAGCTAAAAAAAAGCTATAAGAAAAAAAAATTTTTTTATTTTTCCGCCTTCGGCTTAGCAGTACGCGTAGCCAAATATGCAGACAATTTAAATTTTAATTTACTTAAAACTTAAAAAACTATTAGATTTAATTAAAAAAATCTAACTGTTACGCTTTAGTAGTTAATCTTACTTTTAACCTTTTGGCTTTGTAATTTTGGATAGAGACCGAAGGATTTAGGGTAAAAAAAAAGAAGGGGTAAAAACTTAGCCTTGGACAGAAAAAATTGAGAGGTGTATTTATTATTATAGGATGCCTGCCCTGTTTTTTTTTTTTTTAGCCTAACGTTAAAAATAGACTGAACCTGATTTCACGCCTAGAAAAAGATATTTATTTTTTATTACAAATAGAACCACTAGGCTTTTATTTTTAATAATATAAAAGCAGCATGATAAATTAACTTAAATTAATTAAATACATTCTAATAACTTGTAAAGAAAAAAATAAAGGTAAAATATATTTAGAAAACACATAAATTAAAGCTAATAAAGTTAAAAAGGAAAACACTAATTGATTAATAAAATAAAATGGTATTAATTGAGGCATTCTTATTATTTATATCTAAAAAAGGATAGACCTTATACTCTATTAAGAAAATTTAGCAACAGGAGCCTCATAAACCACAGGATTCGCAGGACTTAATTAAAGTATGCTATTTTTTAAATCACTTTATTATTTGATATCTCTATCTAAGGCTTCGCCTGCTCTTTGGGCTGCGAAGCGAGAAAAAAAATTTTTTTTTTTTAACATTACGCAGCTTAAAAATAAAGTCGCCTGGCTGTAGACTTTGACTATTTAAAAAGACTATTGGATTAATATTTAAAGTCACCTTTGTTTAATAAAATTAGAGAGTTTACAGCGTTAGAATAAGGCGGGGGGGTATGCCCAAATAATAAATCAAGTAAGCGTTACGCTTTTATTAAAACCCTTAGGCAGAAATATAAAGGTATAATTTTTATTAATCTATATCACCAGGAGCGCGCGTAAGAGATATAAAAAGCGAGTAATATAATATTTATTGAGCATAAAACTGCACTGATACGTTGCATACGATACATACGCAACAAAGGCTTTCCCTTCTCATACTTTAAAAGGTAGGCGATACAACCGTTACGCTTACTAAAATTTATAAGTCCACATTTAAATTTATAAGTCCATATATTAAAATTTATATATTAAACTAAGAGCCATCTTAATAAAATCAATATGCTAAAAAAATTTTAAGGGCGGAGCCATACTACCTACCATTTAACGCGAAGCGTGCGCAAAACGTGCGCGAAGCGTGAGCAAAGCGATTTAATTAAACCGAAGCCCTGACTTGAATGGCCACTAATTGGCTACCAAAGGGCAGGCGGTAAAAAAAAAAGTTAAAAAAATTTAAATTATAATAAAGAGAATTTATTTATTATAAGCTATTTTAGGTAAGCTAGGCTGTATAGCTCCTATATTTTTTTAGTACGCAGCACTTTACACTGCTTTTTTTTTATCAATTACAAGACATTTAGAGTATCTTTATACTTAAATTTGTTTTCTAATTTTTAAATTGAAATTATGCTGGATCTCCTTCTGGCACATTATCAAGGGCGTTGCCCTTAAGCATAAGCGTAATAAAAAGGAGGAAAGGAGGTGGGGCGGGGTTAGCTAACCCTGCTATATATATTCTTTATTCTAACCATAGCGCATTAACCCATTTATTTTTTTTAATAACCTAGCATTTGTTGGCGTACGCAGTAAGTGCTACGTAGACTAAGAATAAAAAAAGAGGAGTGCTTATAAATAAAAAGGTGAGGTGAGTTAAATGGGCGAAAATTAGCCATTATACCCTCGCACCGTTGTTCATTATAAGAATTTAAGTTTTATATTAAATTATTTAATTTTCTAATACTTTTCAACCCTTTAGCCTTTTTCTTGTTTAGTAAGTTAACAATTATATGATCTAATATCGTGTCTGGCGTAGCCGTATAAAAAAAAAGGTTAGAACCAAGGTAAGAAATATTAAATTTTACGGTTTACCTTAATCGCCTTTGGCCTATTATTAATAATATGCAACATGAAATACAAACACAGTTTTTGGCTTAGTACTTTCCGAAGACTAGTACACAAACAACTTAAAATTTTAATCTAGACCTGAAGGACAGGCGAGGCACAACCACGCATACGCAAATATATATTTTATTTATATCGCCGCCCGAAGGTAGGCGCGAAATTTTATTAAACCCTTAAGCGCGGAGCGAGAGAAGTAAATAAAAATTTTTAGCTTTTACCTGAGACCCTTTTGCCAGCACCGTGCACTTAAATTTATCGGGGGTAGGGAAAGGCCCCAAAAATTAAGTAATAATTCCTTTTTTTTTTTCTCCCCTATGGAGCGGTACCCCTCGAGCTAATGAAAAAAAGAGCAACCATGCATATTTATAAAGTAAGAATAAAAATTTAGTAAAGATATTATCATAGATATTAGAGATTAATTATATAATTACTTATTTAAAAGATATTTTTTTATCACCACCACAACCTTTAATACCTTCCAAAACTTTCCTAAACCTTTCTTTAACATGCAGCGAGGAACTTAAAAAAAGTATAAATTAGGAGGTATAATTTAATGTGTGTTAGTTTAAGGGGATAAAGGGGGAGCTTAAATCATCAGCTTATTAACAAAGCGGAAATTTACAATTACATACTCAGCACATAAAGAGGGACGCTGGATTTTAAAATTAAAAAAGATAAAAGTAAGAGTAAAATTTTAAGTAAAAGCTACGCAAACAAAGAAAAATTAAGTATGTAGCATGGAATGCGTAGCGCTCAGCCTATATTGTTATTAAAGTAACTTAGTTTTAAAATTTAGGATCAACAAACCCGGGTAGTATAGATAAAAGGAGAAAAATTAAAGAGAGGGCTGATATTATACCTTATCCCTTTTGAATATCAATATTAATTTTTTTTTTTTTGCGTACGCGCGTATGCAGCCACCTCGCTTAAATTTTTGTTTTACCTCGTATCGCTGGTTTTTATAATTTAAACTAAATATTATCTTTAATTTGGAATTTCTATTTTTTGCGTATAGGTTCAAAGGTCTATTTTTTTTTTATACACAGCGTTTTAACTGAAGTGTTAAAAGGGGCTACAAAACAGCTATGATACTGAACTGTAAAAAATCAACAACGAGGAGCAATTTAAAAATTTTTAAGTTAAGGTCTTTAAATAAAAATTAAACAATCTAGGGCAATTAAGGCTATTTTTGGTTGATAAAATTTAAGGTTATAAATTATCTAACCCCGGCTGGTTCAAGGCTGCAACTGAGGGTTATAAAGGAAAATGGAAGAATAGGTGTTACTTTGCCTTTGGCAGGCACCGTCCTTATTAAAGAATTAGATTTAAAATACAACAAGTAGCTCGCTAATTATATATAGCAACATAGCCTAAACAAATAACCTATAATCTATATCGGTCTTTAGTACTAGCCAAACCTAATTACATATAATAAGCGCTCATTACCCTTACAATACCCTCTTCAAGAAATGCTAACCTGCTACGCTACTACGCTCATAAAAAGGACTAAAGGTGGAAAGACAGGAGGAATAAAAAGTAAAATTTAAGGGCGGAGCTTGGCACTTTATTTTTAGAATCTTAAATATATATGCAAATATTTTTTTTTTTCTTTTTCTGTGTATGCCTTCTTATCGTAAGGCTCCAATCTGTTGGCAAGGATATAATAGTTGTCGGAGCTCTATTTAGGTAACATTTGGAAAAAACTCAAAAATTACTATAATAGTTTTTATTTTATCCCCTGGCTCCGCACCAGCGTAACCTTTGGTGGGAGCGGGGGCTAGGAGCTAAAAGTTTTTATTTTTCTTTTTACTATCATCACCCTCACTTTTTTTACTTAAAAGTAAACACCTTAAGGTGTATGTGTTTGTGTAAGTGTAGGTGTTATTTAAATTTTTCGCTTCACACTATTGCACCGCTTATTTACCTTAAAGTAGCAAGGGTAGTTATAGTAGTAGTAAAAAAAACTGAGCGAGCTTATAAATACAACCTTTGTAGGTTATTTAGTACGCTGAGGGATGCATAAGCAGCGTAGTAGTGCAATTTACGCAAATAAGCTTTTTTTTTCGAGCCTTATCAGATTCGAACTGACATCTCCCTAATTGACAATCAGGTCCTCTACCGTTTAAGTTAAAGGCCCGGTAAATGAGTTTAAAAGAATTTTATACAAAGAGCACTAGGCAATAAAATAAACAGTATGCTGCGTTGCGTAAGCAGCAATGCAAGAAAATTAATTAATTTTTACTCACGCACATAAATATTTAACTAAAACACTAAATGGGTTAAAGATACGTAATATCAAGATTTAAAAGTAAAATTTTAAAATAACAAGCGTGAAGCGGCACTTTTACGCTTTTAACTATACAGTATTAGTAGGGGGGTAGCGTTAGATTTATTTAAATACCTTAACATAATAGCACCCATAAGCTAATATTTTATGTTTGTTTTATCAAAGGCTACGGCGCCGCTAAGTTAAAGATAGGATTTATAAACAACATCGCTAAGCTATTAATATGATTTACTTGGGTATTGCTTGAATGGATTATAATTAAGTAAATTAAAACTACATTATGAGCGCTAAAAAATATAACAAGATCAAGGTGCTGATCTTTAAGGGTTTAATTAAAAAAAAGGGTGTGCAAAGACTTTTCCAATTTTTACAATCCAAGAGTTAGGCGAATCGAACACCTACCTTTGATTTTGGAGATCACAAAACTACCATTATTCTAAACTCTTATTAAGTAAAAATATCTCGAGTAAAAATACTAAATTAGATCATCAGCCTGGCGGTAGCCTGGCTGGCGTTAGCATATGTAAATTAAAAAAAATAGGGCTAGGATATTAAAAGTAAATTTTAAGCTAGGGTACGTAGCGCCTATCACGTAGCTCAAAGCGCATATCGCTTATTAACAATATCCAGTATAAAAAGGTGCCCAAAGGCTTGGGCTATTATATTTTTATTTATAAAAAAAAAAACCAAAATTTTTATCTTTACAAAAATCAGCGCAAAGTGTGTATGCACTACGCAAACAATAAATTTTATTTTAAAGCCGGCAATATAGTTAAAAAAAAATTTTTTTTTATTTTAACAAAATATTAAACCAATATACCGCGTAATACGTTGCATACAAAGTGTAGGCACCTTGTTTTTTTACCGAAATAATTAAAGGAAAACGTACGCATTGTACGCACAAAAATGGCAAAAGGTGAAAGGTGTTATTAATTTTATTTTTATTTAAACTAATCCTTTTTTTAATTTTATATCAATCTCTTTTATTTAAATGCTCTAAACTAAAACACTTTGGATTTAGATCTATTAACGCTCTACGCGTTCCGCATCCCTTTGTTTTTTTTTTTGACGCAACTTATTAATCAGCACCCTTTTTATTTAAAAAAATAAAAATTAAGTAGGGATGTATTGCTTAAAAAAAAGATTTCAAAATTTTAAGAAAAAAAAATAAATTCACACTATTTCGCAGGGCTCCTACCTTTTAAGTATGTTAAGTGTGACTTTAGAGTATCATTAAAAAATTTTTAGAGTAGCGATTCTCGGTAGAGGGGTAATTTAGCAAAAGTATAGCTGCAGGATTTCATTTACCACAAGACCTGAAAAGCAGAAGGGCAGCGTAAAAAAAAATTTTTTTTATTCCTATACCTTTGCCTTCAGCCTAGCACTTAAATTTATCAAGGTCTGCAAGTGCTAATACTAGCCAGGCAAATAAATTTCTCGCTTCGCGCTATTTATAATATTCAGTGCCGGAGGCCTTATTAACGAGCCTGTACACTCTAAATTTTTAATTTTATATATCCAGTAGGCGTACTAGAAACAAAATATATTTTTTTTTTCAAGCGTATTCATAAAAAAGCCAAAAGTACTATGTAATTTAAATTTTAGCAAAAATACATATATTTGATCAATTCACTTTAGCCCGGTATCAAGGGGCGTTAAAATTTATTATATAAATAATATTCGTAAAGCAATAGTCACTCCTTTAAAAAATTTAACCATTTGCCAGCTCAGCCCAAAAATTTTAAAAAAGTAAAGAACTTTAGCGCCTTGGGACCTTAGGGCCGCGAGAAAAATGCACTGCATAGTGCAAGGCCAGGGTATAAGAGCACAACGGCTCAGTGCTATGCAGCTCGTGCTTATTGAATTTTCTGCGTACGCCTTCTAATTCTGTGTATGCCTTCTAATTCTAATTTTAATTTAAATATTTTGCGTACGCCTTCTAATTTTAATTTTAATATTTTGCATCTGTATACCTTTAATTGTGTTCTAATACTGCACTAAAAAAATTCAGTTACAAGTTACAAAATAGGTTGCAGTATCTTTTTTAATTTTAACGATAGGTACTCCAACCCCCCCCCTTTTTTATTTTTTGTACACAGCTATAAAATCTAAATAAAAAATAATAAATAATAAGTAATAGAGATGTGTGCAGTAAGCCGGAGGACAAAATATATTTTAGCAGATAAAGTTAAGAAAATTTTACTTTTTAATCAAGGTTAAAGTTTAATGAGAATAAATCTAACGCTCCGCGCGTGTGTTATTTGGAAGGTTAAATTTTTAAGGACTACTTTGGAGGTAAGAGAATTTATTTTTAAATAGAAGGCTTAGCTATATGCCACTATGCTGACAAGGTTTAATTTATTACACTTTTTTACCCTATGGCTCAACACCAGCGTCACCTTTGGAGGCAGCGAGGGCTTGGATCTAAAATTAAAAAACATACATCTATGGCTCCACCCTTAAGCTCCCCTCGGCTTTTTTAATCATTAGGTAAGATTTATTAAGAAGGCGTACGCAGAAAAAGATAAAAAAATTAGAGGCGTAATCTTTAAGTGATAACTTTTAAACCTTTAGCTTAATACAAGCACGCAAAGCAGATGAAAAGCCCTATTCTTACCTATTTAAATAATTAATTAAATAGTTTCGCCCACCCTAGAGGGTAAGGTCTTGCATAGCTTTAGCCTAAAGATTTTTATATAAAAACAAAAATTTTAATTAAATAGCCTAATCGTTAAACGTTAGCAAAAGTTGTCTATTTTAAATAATTATAAATAAGAAAGTATTGCTCTTAAAATCTTAGTCTACGTAGCACTGGCAACACCTCTCCATTTATAAAAACGCGGAATTAATCTGGTACACGTCGAATACCATTATTTAACCAGACTTTACTAAGGTGCGACATTCTGCCACCATTTTGTCCTTGGAATAGTTTTAAGCGTACACAAAAAGTGCAGTATTGTTATGCTTAGCATTGTAAGACATTTTTTATTATAAAAATATCATTAATTATTATTTCATGTTTCTCAAATTAAGCGGCATATTTAGACACACCGGTTCATCTATTAAAAGAAAAAAAAAAAAATTTTTTTAATAGGCTAGGGTACAAAAGCTGGTAAGAGAATCCTAACAAAAGGAACAAAGTAACAAGGCGTACGCAGAACAAAGGTTATATTTATAAGCTCAGTTTTCAGTTTTACTACTATTAAAAACTACCACAGCTACTTTAAGGTTAAAAGGCTGTTTAATTAAGGGGAGCATAAATTTTTAGTTTATTTGTATTTACCGCTACGCGCAAAATTTTAGTTAAATAGGTGTAAGGTGAGGTAAAATAGAGCTATGGATTTAATTAAAAATTAATAGGGAGAAAAACACCATTTACTCTACGCCAATAAAATCCAAATACTAAAACTGTTTCAGCTACGGTTAACAGATACTAAAGATTTTTTTTTTACCCTTTGAGCTTTAAAAAAAGAGGTTTTAAGAAGGTTAGTGCTTAAGAGGTAAGGAAATTAAGAGTTATTATAAATTAATAAAAATAAAAAAATTTAAATTGTTACAAGCCATGCTATGAAAGTTTTAAGTACCTTTTTAACGTATAACCTAGTTTACGATAAAAATAACTAACACTAAAAGGCAGACGCCTAGCAAAGGACATTAAATAAAAAAATTTTTTCTTATTGCCTTACTTAAAAGGCGGAGCCATAAATAAAGGTTTTACGTATCTTATTATAATTTTATTTTTCTTGCTAAGCAATAGCAGTGTGGTTTCGCCTACTGCATAAAAGGCATTAGCCTCAAACTACACTACACAGCTATCTCTCTTTTAAAGCTAATTAATTAACAGGTTCACCTGCGCCTTTTAAAATATTAAATTTTATACACTCCGGTAGCAAAGCAAACTCAAAGGGCAAAAGTCCTATGATAAATTACCTACCTTAAGTAGGCCTCTATAAAAATTTTATTAGGCCTGGGGAGGTAAAGATCGCAGTACTAGTCCTAAAACCCTAGAGTAGAATGCTTAAAGGGCGGAGCCCCACAACTTCGCCAAATGGCTGTGTAAAAATATTATATAATATTATATAAAACAGCTGTAACAGAAACATGTAAAGCATCTAATACAATATTAGGTAATATACCTAAAACTAAAGTAACTATAAGCAGAGGTAGTAATAAAAAATACTCTCTTCTATTAATATCTTTTACAGTACCCATAATTTCATAAACGGGATTATTATAAGAACCGTAAGAAATTCTAGTATAAACCCAAATAGAATAAGCAGCACTTAAAACAATACCACTAGCTCCCAAGATAGATATAAAAGGAGACTGTAAGAAAACTCCTGTTAAAGATAAAAATTCACCTAAATAATTTAAACTTAAAGGTATAGCAGTATTAAATAAAATAAATACAAAGAAAAGAGTAGTAAATAAAGGCATTCGATTTACTAGTCCTTTAAAGTATTTAATTATTCTAGTGTGATATCTTGAATAAATTATTCCACCTACACAGATAAATAAAGCAGGAGATACAAACCCATGAGAAATACCCAGTAAAATACCACCTTCAATACCTTGAATATTATTAGAGAATAAAGCTAAAACTACAACTCCCATGTGAGCCACGGAAGACATAGCTACTAATTGTTTATTATCTATTTGTCTCAATGTAGATAAAGAAGCATAAATAACAGTTATAGCAGCTATAGTTTGAACTAAAGGTAAAAAAAATAAACAAGCATCCGGGAAAAATGGAATAAGTACTCTTAAAAACCCATAAGAAGCTAATTTTAATATTACTGCAGCTAAAATAATAGAACCAGCTAAAGGTGCCTCAGCATGAGCTCTAAATAACCAAATATGGAAAGGAAATAAAGGAGTTTTAAAAGCAAAACTAATAAAAAATGCTCAGGGTTCAGCCTTTTATCATTTCAGATACAGCAGGCTTATTTTCTCAATATGAATACAATTATATACTGTCCTGAAAACATGGTATTCATATCTTATTTAGATGTTAAGCTAAAATCCGTCACCGGTGAACCGGACCATTTCTTCTAATCTCATATAACAATTTTATTGTTACTTAGATGATCATGTGGCGTTTGGCCTCTACGCTTTTACAATGATAGTTTCCAGTCATTGACTTAGTTCGACGATATTCTTAAAGTAATTACTTATTCTCACTTCAAGAGGTCTCTCGAGTTTGCCACTCAGATATAATACATTAGTAATAAAATCATTGTTCTTTAAATTATTTGGATGGCATACGCACTACACCTATTTTATATAGCATACTACTACACATATAAGGTAATATTAAAGGTATAAGTTTTTTCATAGATTTACTTGAAATATAAATAGTAGGTTGATTTCTTTGCATATGTATACTACATTTTAAGTTAAATTTATGTATTAAAATACTTATAATAAATACACACTCTTGAATAGTAAAAGATTGAGTTTGGAGAGTCAAACCTTTGTTAACTTTAGTTCCATCTCCCTGAATCCAATGGGCTAATGCTTCATAATTTAACATGTTATATAAATCTAAAGGCACTACTTTTTTCCCTTCTTGGTAAAACATATTATGTCATTCGGTAAAACAAGGATAAACTCTAGTAGCAAACATGAAACTAGTAAAATTTTTACCCTTAACAGTTGTTTTAGTTGTAATAGGTAGTGATCTACAATAATGAGAAAAGTTAGTATAAACTAACCAAAGATACTCAAAATTAGTTTGTTTTAGAGCAAATAAAGTTTTACCTGATTTATTTTTATATAATCAACCATCTGACAAAAGTACTCCTAAGAGAATAGAATGTAAATGTATAGGAATTTTACACATTTCTCTAAGTTTTGACGTAAAACCTTTATATTTTAAGGTAGAGCCTATAGAAGTGGGAGACAAATAAACTACTAAACTATACTCTTCTCTCGCTCCGCGCGTCAGCGTAGGTAGGCCTACTCTATAATTTAAAGTGCTATTACTAAAATGCATTAATTTGTTGGTCATGCTTTTAGTAAGGTTTTTTTCTTTAGACAATTTTGTATCCGTGGCTCGGCCCTCATAAAAAACTTTATCGCTCAAACCACATAGGGGAATACGGAGCGCTTGAGGATTTATTATTCGGCAAGGCAAGGCAAGGCACCGCCTGTCGGCAAGCCTGCCAGCCAAAGGCAAAATAATTATTTGCTTTTTATTGGTTAGATTAAATTGAATATATTTAGCAGCTACGGTTTCAGTATTTAAGAAACGATAAGTAAAAATTTGAGGACCCTTAAATTTATCGCTTCGTAGCCTCCGGCCTATTAGTGAAAAATAAGGGCCTGATACTTTAAACGCTCCGCGAGTAGGGTGTAGTGATCCAAGCGCTCCGCTACTAAAAGGTTTATAAAAAACATTACTATTACTAAAATTTATCTTGCTGAAGGATATTGACAACCATAAAATTTTTTGATAATTTAAGTTAATATCAGTTAAAGATAATAATAAAAAATCAGTTGAAGCAGTATTTTGATATATGTACAATATAGCAAGTAACATAAATAAACTACCAGCTAATGTATATAAAAATAATAAAAAAGCAGCTCTATATTTATTACTGCTACCACCTCAAATTATTATAATAAAAAATAGGGGAATTAAAACAGATTCAAAAAAAATGTAAAAAAGAAATAAATCCAATACTACAAAAACAGCAATTTGTAATGTTTCTAATATTAAAAAAGAAATTAAAAAATATTTTAATTTTACAGTAATATCGGTTCAATTAGATAAAATACAAATAGGAGTTATAAAAGTTGTTAATAAGTTGGGTCGCGAGTTACGACCTTATTAAGGCCAATGAATCGCTCCCACCGAACCGTACGTGCAATTTTCACCGCATACGGCTCTCCAGAAACAGTATGCAAAGCGATTTTTGTTGCAATCGATATAATACACTTAAACCCTCTCTTAAATAAGTATAGAAATAGGGTCCTTTACATTATATTCTAATTTCCACATTTCTAATTCTACATTAAATTTTTTATTCTTAAGATATAATTTAGATTTGATAAATCTTACTTTTCCTAAATCCTTAGAATTTACAACAATGGGTTTACCATACTTATTAAATATCTTTGCTAAACTAGATCTGTGTTTTGCTGCAAGTGTATGAGCTAAAGAATATTCTAAAATATATAATAATTCTCTTAAACCTGAACAATTGTCAGCCATACTATAAAATATCAGAATTTTTGTTAGAAACTTATTATAATATTTAACTATATCATAATCTGATAAATGTAAGATTTTTCCTACATATTTAGGGTGACCATAATCATCTGCAAATCCTTTTTCAATAAGTTTAGATTTTAAGTCATTTAAAGGAATTAAAACTTTCGGTGCATTACATGAAAGGTAGTATTTAGAATTTTCTGTTAATACCCCCGTAGGTTTGCCCACACTTGGGGGTAATCTTAAATAATGACCTAAAAAATTAGCATAATTTTTTCCTAAATGAGTTAACTTATTTTTTTCTAATTCTAATTTCAGCTTCTCCCTTAAAAAGGTCTTTATTTGTTCCTGAATATTAGCTAATTCCTTAGGATTATGTACATTACCCCCCACACCTATTACTCACTCATTAGCAAACCTAACATAATAAATCTTTATGTTACTTATAGTATAATTTTCTTTTAACTTATCAATAAACTCATCTAAAGGAGTTAAATAAATATTAAATAAGATAGGTGAAATTATATCAAAAAAAGGATTTACTAAAGGACCTACATTAAAAAGTTTATTAAAAATTCCCATAAGAGTTCTATCAGGATTTAATTTATTCTTAATTATATTAACTAATACGTTATAATTAATATTATCAAAAAAACTATTAATTCTTCCTTCAATAATTCAGGTTACTCCTTTCATTTCTTTTACTGAATTTAACGCATGGTGGACAGATCTATTAGGTCTAAACCCAAAGCTTTGACAATTAAAAATTTTTTTTTCACAATTAGACTCAAGAAGTAGTTTTATTGCTGATTGTAATATTATATCCTTAAGAGATGGTAAAGCTAAATATTTTAATTTAGTGATATGTTCATTAGATTTTTTTATATATAAGGGTTCACATGAATATGTTCAATTTTTTATATTTTTTATAATTTCATCCAACTTTATACTTGATTTATTATTTAATGCTTGTTTATCCTCTACAGACATATTTTGAATAAGATGCAATTTTGATTTAATTAACTTAAAAACCTCATTATAAATAGACTGCAAACTCAATAAAGCAATTAAATTTTTAGTACAAATATTATTAGGTGAATTAATATCTTCACTAGAATTAAGGACGAATTTATTATTTAATCCCATTCCACTACTAATCGTTGCTGTCAACACCGATGGACTTAAAATATTAGATATTTTTTTGCTAGAGTTTTTCCAATAAAAATCTTTTTTTAAAAGGTGTCTGTCTTTTTCGAAAAAAATACCCACTAATACTCGAGGAAGGACAATTAAGGGCTTTTGCTGCTTCACTCATTGAAGTATAAATAGTACTAACACCTGTAAGTATATCTAATACTTTTATTTTAATACTAGGACTACCTGAGCCCTCAGGTTTTTTTTTCCCAAATCTCGGATTATTTTCTCCTTTAAAAGCAATAGATAGCTTGTCCCGTGTTTGTTCACTTAGTTTTCTTCCGTACAAAGGACTATTTTCTCCTATTTTGCCATACATCGGGTTTTTTTCTCCTGTTAAAGCTCTAGATATCTTGGACAAAGATTCCTTAGAGTGTTTAAATCCTAGCAAGGAACCAGCAGTTTGGAGTATATTATAATCCGGCTTTAATAGATCTATAGAATATTGCTCCCTTTCCATACATTGAGCTTGTTCACAATATTCGAGTACCTCTAAGCTAAAATTTGAATGACCATGTTTTAACAACGCCTTATAGATGGGCATTTTATATTGCAATAAATACTTAATATTATAATATTGTCTAAATCTTGTTGATAAATTAACAGAACTCCCTATATATGTTTTTCCATTAACTTGATTTACTCATCTATATACTCCTGATTTTCCTGCGTTTTCTTTTATAATTAATAATTTTTGAGTATCAGCATTAGTATAAAATTTTACAGGTACAACAGGTGAAGTAGCATAATTTCGTACTCGTGTATTTTTAGTGTTTAAATGTATTGAATCATATGGATTATAACCATTTGTCTTTGATCTTTTCCATATAGAGTGTAAAGTATTCCCTTCACCAGCTCTAAAATTTGAGATCACTGTTTCCTGTGACCCTTCCCTTCGGATTACCGAAGGTACTACGATCACTCCGTCCCCCTTTGGAGTTTTATTAGCTAACAATTTAATGTTTTTGCATCATCCCTTGCCTTTTAGGCCCAAGGGTTGGCTAAAATAGGCAAAGCCATCCAAAGTAAATATTTTTCTAGAAGACTCTAAAGGCAAAAAATTTATAATTTTCTCGCTTTGCGCTTCTGTATTTATGCCTGTTTCCAGGTTTAGGGGATCCCCAGTTCCTATAAATGAGTCTGATATTCTACCTTTAGCACACTGCCTTAGAGATTTTTCTCTTATCAGCAACCATGAACTTAATAATGCAGTTTGCTTTTCTACATAATTATGGTTGCACTTTGTAACAAGTATTTTCAAAGCCAGATTATAGTTCTGTGATGGCATTATAAATTGAACATGGGTAAAAAGTACCTTGCCCCTCAGATTTTTATACTTAACATCTTTTAGGACTTTAATAACATGCTCCGGTCCCCTTGTCATTTCGACTGCAGGTAAGTTATTAGGTTTACGTAACGCAAGTTCAGTTACGGTTCTTAGTGGAACGGGCTCAATCTTAGTTGTAAAATTTTTTCTTAATAAAATTTTTATATTTCTTGCGTATTTTCAGCATGTACTTAATATACCTGTAAGCCTAGAGGCCGGCAGGGTAATATAAAATATAAATAAAAAATTTAAGAAAAGAAGCATGAAGCGAGACAACTCAAGATTTGTATTTACAGTTAAAGGGCGCACAACAAAATATAAAGAAATACCATCTATACCTACGTGAAAATGGCAAAAATTTAAACTATTAAACTCATATACAAATTGATAATTTGCAGAATTATTATCAAATTGAAATCACATGTAAATCGAAACTAATAAATTTAATAAAGATACAAATAGTGCTATTTTTTTCATTAATTCTTTGGAGTTAACATCCGAATATTTAGAATTAGATGAACTAGTATTAGAATTTACAGTAGTACCAGAAGAAAAAACAGAACCTAATATTGAACCTGAATATGTACTAGAACTAGAACCCAAGGGAATTAACATTAAAACTCCAATTAAAGGTATAATTAATAAAGATAAAATCATAATAAAAATTTTTTTTTTAAATATCATTAATTATTATTTCTATAGCTAATAACTTTATATTTATTTTGCCACGTATCTGCTACGCTCACCAAAGGTGGGAGTAATATTTAGTAAAATTAACTATAGGTCACATATTTTTTAAGTAAAAATACATCAATATTTGTTTAGAAAAAAAAAATATATATTTTTTTTTTCGCTTCGCTGGCGTAGCCGTAGAGTGAAGGGGCAAATCACAAGGCCGGAGGCAGTAAAATCTTTCAAGCAGCAAAGATGCAAAATTTATTAGCTATAAAGTATTAGCAAAAAATATATTTTTTTTTGCAAGTAATCTAAGTATAAAAATTTTATCTTATGTTAAAGGTAAAAAAAAAAATCAATACATAATTGTTAATTTTTTTTTAAATTTATGATTTTTAATTTAATTATTACATATGTAATAAAGTTTATTATTTTTAATAATAGTGTAAAATATAAAATTAATGAACTATATTACCATCTCAAACCGTATTTATATTAAAATTAAAACGTTAAGCGCGGAGCGAGAGAAGAGTTTTATTTTGAGCAAGTGCAAAATGAATAGTAAGGAAAAGTGTACAGACACCCTCCAACTTAAAACAATAAACAACCAAACCTGGTAAAATTTAATCTTTGTTCATTTTTTCCCAAGCTTGTATTACATCAGGGTCATTAAAAGCCTTTAAATGCAAATCAGCAACTGTTCTATCATTAAAGTTATCTCTCACCAACGTCTTTTCTTGAAAGTCATCAAAATCAGCAAGTCTTAATGCCATTTTTAAAGCATATAATCGTTGTGCTTTATCATGAGCACTGTTCTGAGCTATGGTAAATGACTTTTCTATTAACGCTACTCTCTGTTTATTTTGAACATCCCCAGGAGCTGTATCCATATATTCTTTTATAGACTTATTATACCGATCCGATTCTACAGTTAAAGGAGTTACAGTGGAACTACCAGTACTATCGCTCCCTTCTCCTTGAGCATTTGGGTTATTCATATTCAAAACATCAGCTTGCTTAGTTGAATCATTAGACTTAAACATTTTAGGTTTAAAATCATCTTGAAAGCCATTTAAATACTGTTTAAACTCCGTCAAATTTTGAATCAACCAACTATAAAAAGAATTTAAAATACCAGATAAATATAAACCAAAATAAGAAAACACAGCAAAAATAGAAACTAATAATTGAGTTAAATTAAAACCAATATTATATAAAGTAAAACCAATACTAACTAATACTATAATCAATCTAACCCTAGATATTAATTCAGTATAAGGTAATAAATAGTCTAAAACCAATATAAAATTGGTTTTAATAAAACACCAAAATCTAAAAACAGCATCCATTATATATCGCATCAATTTGTTAAAATTCATAATAAAAATTTTTTTTTTAAATATCATTAATTATTATTTCTATAGCTAATAACTTTATATTTATTTTGCCGCGTATCTGCTACGCTCACCAAAGGTGGGAGTAATATTTAGTAAAATTAACTATAGGTCACATATTTTTTAAGTAAAAATACATCAATATTTGTTTAGAAAAAAAAAATATATATTTTTTTTTTTTTCGCTTCGCTGGCGTAGCCGTAGAGTGAAGGGGCAAATCACAAGGCCGGAGGCAGTAAAATCTTTCAAGCAGCAAAGATGCAAAATTTATTAGCTATAAAGTATTAGCAAAAAATATATTTTTTTTTTGCAAGTAATATATTTTTTTTGCATGTAAGTATAAATATTAAATTTTTAATTTTAGCCGCCAAAATAATCTTCTCTCTGCGTACGCCTTATAATCAATTTTTAGTTTTTATTTTTATTATTTTTTTTTTAGATTAAGGCGCCAGGCGCATCGTGATTAAAAGTGGAGGATAACGATAAATATAAAATAAAAATTATTTAACATTATGTTAACACTCCATTTAAATATTTTTTTTTGAACTGGGCATAAAATAGTTAACACTTAAACACAATAAAACATTAGATTATGACAGAATATGACAAAATATGACAAACAAAATATAACAAAATATAACGTCTTTTTAATGTTATAGTACGTTTTGTCACATTTTTTATCTTTTAATCTTTTTTTGATGGAAATATCTTAAATTTATTATCTCTATCGCTCCGTGCTTAAAGCAAATAACTTAACTTAAATTTAAAGGAAATAACTTAACTTAAATTTATTAACCCCCCTACCTCCACCCCCTCTTAAAACCATATCCACCCCTGAATACTATCTCCGACTATTTATACGTAATAATTCTATCAGGTAATAAGTTAATTAATTTAAATATCAAAGAATCTGAAAGCTTTTATGTAGAAAATCTTTTATGTAAATAATCTTTTTATTTAACAGTTTGTTAACGCATATAAAATTACTAGAATAAACCCAGTATTGACTAAGCTAAAAAATAAAGATACGGGTAAAGTGATGTATAAATAAGTTATATTTAAGCGTGGAGCGATACCTCACATTTTTTGATAAAATAAAATTTTTTATCTTTACACCAGAAGGTATTTGAGCAGTCCAATTAAGACTTAATTCTTTTTACCGCGAAGCGCGAGAAATGTTGTAAAATATTAAGATTATTATAGAATAAAATAATAGTAGTATTATACAAATCTCTAAACCTATAGCTGCATTTAATAATTCCTTTAAAGTGTTTAGAGTTTCCTCAGCTGCTTCGCAACTAAAGGGCATTTAATTACAGTTTATCCGATAGCTGTGAATTGGGCCTCAAAAGATCCGTTAGAGGCTTGTGTAGCTATAATATGAGAAGATTAAGTTATTTTACTTTTTACAACCCTCCCACAATAATTTAGAGGCCATTTTTTAAAAAACTTAAAAATTAAAAAGCTATTGTTTATATGTACTAAAAAGAAATTATTCATATTTATATTTATTGGTTTACCTTAACATCCTGGACCAAGGATTATACTTTAAATACTGTAAACAGTAGTAATAAAAGCTATATAAAGAGTATACTCGGTACATACTCTTATCTTTACACTCAGAGTATCTTTACGTAATGAGGATTTTACATAATTAAGATTATCTTTTACAGGATTAAAATTATCTTTTACGTAATGATATTTTCATAGAATTAAAAATTAGAAAATTGGAGAATCTTAAAGTTGATTGTTTTAATAGAATTAAAAATTGGAGAATCTTAAAGTTGATTGTTTTAATAATAATTAAAAAAGGTTGAGTGTTAAAATGATAGGTCATCTTTAGAGGAAGAAAAAATAACTTGTTTTCTTTTTTTACGTATTTCGTTTAATTCCTCTAGTGCCGATAAAATTTTGCTTTTAACAAAATAAAAATAAAATTAACTAGAATATTATGAAACCAATTCTAGTTTTTCTATAAATGTTTACCATTTTAACTAATATTTTTCTCTTTCTGCTGCGCAAGCCAAAGGCGCTAGAATTCTTATCCGTAAACCACTTATGATTAGTTATATATAAAGCAAATAAATAGCAATATTGATAATTGATAAACAAGCAATAAAAAGCAAAAATATTATAGTTCTTCGAACCCTTGCGCCGTTGCACAAAAATATCAATAACACAATAGAAGAACTACCAGAAGATAGGTTAACACCTAAAAACGAATTTCGCGCCTACCTTCGGGCGGCGATAAAATTAATAAAATTGTTTATAATAAATTATTAAGGTTTAGGTTTAGATAATTTCAAGGCTCCTGAACTGATTTCCATTACAAATCCAATTGTAAGTACAATAAAGAAAATTATAGCAATAGAAAAACCGTACATACCTACCTGATTTAAAGAAACAGAGATAGGAAATAAAAGTATGAGTTCAAGGTCAAAAATAAGAAAAAACATTGCAACAACATAAAAATTAATATGAAATGTTGACCTAGTTTGACCGTAAACAGAAGTAAACCCACACTCATAAATAGATAGTTTTTCGGCATCTGGGTTAGAAGGAGCTAATAAAAAATTTAAAAATAGTAAAATAAATATTAAAATAGGAATAAAAATAAAAAGCATTAATAAAGTATTCATTTTATAAATTTAAAATTAGGCTAGTGATAATAGCTATACTATTTAATAATAATTCTGGATTTAATATAAATATCATAATAGAAATAGTTAATGTTCCAATTATAAAACTATGTGCATTACTTAACATATTAGTACTTCAATCGCCTATACCTAACCAAGGAATAAAGTGAGAGACTATTCTAGTGTTGAATTTTTCCGCTCCTCCTACTTCTAATCCAAAGTTGAGCGAAGTACCTCTGCGATTATAGCTATCTAGATAATTTTCTTCTCCAAGGCCAGAGGCATTTGAATGAGATAAAGAAATGTTTTTATTATTAATTTTTCCTATGACTCCTGTGACTCCGGTAGCATAATTTTTAAGAGAAGTAGTTTGACTAATATTTATTTTAGGTTTAGCATTTGTGCTAAAAATAATTTTAATTATTTTTAAATAATAAAAAGCACTAATTACACTAACTATTATTGCAATTAAAGATAAGAAAAAGTATCCAGCAGAGTTTGAAGAATAAAGTACTTGTTGTTTAGCAAAGAATCCAATTAGAGGAGGAACCCCTGCAAATGAAAATAAACAAATAGAAAAACTTAAACTTAAAATAGGGTTTTTATAGAATAGTCCCTTCAATGAATTAATATATTCTATATCAGAAATATTTATTTTTATTATTTTTAGGGAAGAGCCAGCGTACGCTTCATTTAAGATATTTACCTTATTTTCATTAATATTTTTTATTTTTTGCGTAAGATCCGCTAGGGAAGGAGATATAGAACCGTCACTAACTCCAGCAGTGTGTACGCCTTGTTTAGGTAAAGATATTAAATTATTTTTTGATTTATCTAAACCGTAATTAAAGTATGAAATATCTATACTATTGTTAATAATATAACTTAAAGCTAAAATAATTAAGAATATATTTAAGTTTGTAATAGTATATTGAATTATATAAAAAATAAATGCTTCGGCACCTGTAGGGAGAGATGAATTAGAAAATACAGATAAAGCTAATAATAAAAAACCAACATGATTAATAGTACTATAAGCTAATAATCTTTTAATTCGAATCTGACTTAATCCTACTATTGCACCTATTATTAAAGATAATAAAGAACTTAATAATAAAAGATTAGTTAATATATTTACAGACGGTGAACTAGGACTCACGCTGTTTAAACTATTATTAATATTTAATTCAATTACATTCGGGGTATTTAATTCACTACCTGCATTAAATATGTAATTAGGTGTGCTTACGCCTTGTAATTTGTATAAAATATTTACTAAATTATCAAATAATAAATTAAGTAGTTGCTCCAATGTTGTACCAGATAAATTAAAGTTATCAATAGTTTGACTTACACCTATAGAAAATAAATTTAAATAAACATCAATTCCAATTAATAGTTGTAATAAAAATATTAATATTGATATTTTTGGCATAATAGTTAACCAAGTTGTTACTAAAGTAGGACTGTCATCATATACATCCATGGCGGTTAAATTTATCCTACTAATTAAATAAAAGAACAGCTTTTTGACGATAAGTATATATCATATTTTATATAACATATATCATATTTTTTTATAAGATATTTCATATTTCATGCACCGCGGCGTTTCATAATTCATGCGTCGCGGTGTTTTAAATTTAAAACTTAGCTTATAACCGATAAAAAATACTAGAAATTATTTTATGTATCTACCTTTATTCATACCTATTTTTATTTTACGAAGGTTCTCAATACTCTCATTAGTTAAACGGGCTTTTGTTTTGATCAAATCCGCCGCTTTACATCAATCTTCGAAATCCAGTGATTTTATACCTAGAATTGGGTGTTTAAGGAAAAAAGGTAAAATCTTTTCATGATTATCTTTAAAAGATTGACATATAAATTCAGTATGGTTTTTATAAGAATAAGTTTTTCCACATCCAAATAAATTTACGAAACTTTTTAGTAGCACTTCATCTCTAATGTGTTGTGTTATTACAAAGATTAAGGCTACACGATAACCTAATTTGTAAGCTTTAGATTCTTTAATACTCAATTTAAAACAACCATCTCCTGAAACAAACCCAGCAATTCATTGAGGGTGTATATCAAAAGTTTCATAAGAAGGAAGATATCTTTCAACTGCAATAGTATAAGGGAAAGCTTCTTTTAAAGAAGGAGTTAGACCTTTATTAAGAGAAGCTCTGATATTAATTATTTTTTGTAATCCTTCAAAAGTTAAATGTTCTCCACGCTTCATCATCATAGCAGCATCTCTAAATAAAAGATAGTCCGCTAATTTTTTAGTTTTTAAAGGGTATTTATCAAAATGAGGAATTACTTTCGTCAAGATATCACCTAGAGAACTTACTGTAAAATCACAACAACCATTTCTTTCTTTACCTATTCTACCTGCTCCTTTAAAGTAAGTTTGAATAAGTTTTAAGAGATCTAGATCTCTTTTATGTAGATTTATTATAAAATTAATTTCTAATCGTCAACTTAAGTTTGTTTTTGGCGATTTTCGGACTATTATAGCAAAACAACCTTCAGCGTCAGTGAATCCTGAGATAAATCAAGGTTCAATTAAAGTGGTATGTTTATTATTGTCCTTGTAAAATCCTTTAAAATAAGGCCGTCTTTGAATAATTAGATTAGAAGGGATTTTAACTTGATAGTTTCTTTCGAAACCCATTAGAGTACATCTTAAAGTTCCTCTGCTACTCTTATTAGAAGACACTCAACTACCGTCTACTCGTTGCTCTTTTACAATATTTTTTTTTAATATTGACTTAGATCCGCGATTGCCCACGTTCTTTTCAGAAGGATTCTGACTTATTACCATACATGAGTGATTAATTCATCCACCAGTATCTTTTCAAATAAGGCTTGGTACCAGAAGGTTTAGGGGGTTTCCGGAGTTTGGCAGTTTTATCCCAAATGTAGAGGGTTTCCCATACCCTCTTTCAGGAGCTCAATTATGAAAAGGTGAAGCAGCTATTTTAAATAAGAAACCTGAAAATATTAAAAGTATCCCTATTCCTATTCCTTTTAGTTTATCATTTATTAATAAAATATTTTCTGTTGAAAGTACTCCAACCCCTGAATTCGCATCACCAAAATAGGATAAATAATCACTAACTCGTAGAGCGCTTAATAAATTTTGAGATTCTAAATTTAAAACTGTATTTAATAAAGAAATTGCCCCCGAATCACTGTAATTATTAAAATAAATACTTATTAAAGTATATATTAATTCTAGATTAGTTAAACCAGTATAAGTATAAATTAAACCTGATCCTAATAAAATTATACATGAAGATAACCCTCCTAGTAAAAAATACTTTAATCCTGCAGAAGTAGCAGATAGTTTTTCTTTATAAAGAGTAGCTAAAATATATAGACCAAAAGATTGTAACTCAATACTTAAGTACATAGAAATTAAATCTGAAGAACTTACTAAAAATAAGGCACCTAATATATTAAATAAAACTATTAAACAATACTCATTTGATTTATTAACATTTGAAACATTGTTATAATTTTCTATTATTGTTATAGGCAATTCTGTTACTGAATTAGTGTGGCTTTGCACTTCAGTTTTAACATTTATAGGTCTAGCCTCACTTTGGTCTAGCGCAGTAGTGTAGTTAACACTTAAAGGCCATATTAATAATATAGTTGCACTTACTAACACTAAAAAGAAAGATATTGAGTTAGTTAAGATATTAACTTGAAATAAACCGCTATACAGCCCTATACCTGATCCAATTAACTGAATATGTAATGTATTATAAACTAATACACCGGCACATAAAAAGGAGATAGCACTTAATCTTCTTATTAAAGAAGAATTTAAATTATTTTTAATAAAAGGCAAAGAAAGGGATATTATTAGAATAAAAATCGTTAATATTACCATTGATAGATCAGATCTCATTTGAAAGGGGAGAGGTTTAGGAGGGTAAATTAAAAAACCGGACCTTTATTTTTATGAAGCTTACGTTTCTTATGCAGCAGACTAAATATGCAGAGTCAGGAGTAATGCAAAGGTTCAGTTTTTATGAAAACTAGAAAATGAGCTAGTAAAACATTTTTATAAATTACAGCCTGGCTTGCGGTAGAACATGCAGACCTCGATAAATTTAAGTGCTCGGGTGCAGGTAAAAGGGTTAAATTTAAACTTAAAAATCTCAAGCTCTAACGATACCTTTAACCATCAGATGTGTACTTACTTGTAAAAATAAACAAATATAATATATTACTGTGGCTACGCCTTTATATTTTTTCATTAATTAAAGGCGGAGCCATTAAAACAATATTATATATTTTTACAACCTTTTGAGTAAAGTAATTACAAAGTACTTAAAAAATAGAGGAAACCAAAAAAATTTTAAATAACTAAAGTATTAAGGAATAATCGTAAAAATCTTGTTTTCCACATACCAAAACTTTAAGCTTACTGCGAACCTATAAAAGTTTTTATCTTTGACACGCAACCGTTTCAAGTTAAAAACTTAAAAAGCTTTCTAATTTCTTTTAAAGGCTCCGCCCTTGATAAATTAGGTACCCACTGTTCTTTGGAGGCCTTCCATGTAGTTTATACAAAACTCACCCTACAGTTTACAGGTATTAAATAATGCAACTACTAATGCTTCTATGTAGACTCAGTCTTAAAAAAAAGGGGTTATATATTTAATTGTTTATATTTAAAAATAAACAGCCCTTGCCCTGGTGCCATGTGAGGGCTATGGGAGGGGTAGATAAATATAAGAGAAATTATAAATAAAATTGTTAATTAAAAAATAAAAATCTTTTTTTAACCCCAGACTAGCCTAAAAGAAGTCTTCCTGCTAATAACCAAAAGTTTAGGTAAAATTTAAAATTTGATTAACTCCACATAACTTAACCCTCCCTAAACTTTTGATTAACTAAGTATAATCGTTTTATCTTATTTAAATATCAAAAGGTTATAAAGGCCTATAAACTCCTCATCTCCTTTAGCTAACGCGATAGTCGGAGACGTTTTAATATAAACATTTTTAGCGCGAAGCGAGCGCGAAGCGAGCGCGAAGCGAGCGCGAAGCGAGCGCGAAGCGAGCGCGAAGCGAGCGCGAAGCGATTTAATTATTATAAAAGATACAAGGCGGTAACCAAAGGGCTGGCGGAGCCAAAATAAGAATTTAATTTATAAAATTTAAAAACTATTATTTGCTCTTAAGGCCGTACGGCAAAAAATGGCACCTTATGCTAAATAAACACCTAATTAAACCACGGGTTTAAAGTTGTTTTTAAACACTAGCTGTAAAGGGTAAATACTACATATCCTTATGTTGTTAATCTGATTCAGAATCAGAGGCGCTAAGACTTATGCTGTTAAGTAATACAAATGCTTGTATTTCGCTCTTTACACCATAATCATTGCTATTTTTTTTTTTTTCAGTCTAATTTCAGAAAATTATTATAACATCTATCGACCTGTTTGGGGATTAGCTCTTCACAAATTATCAGAGTTAACAACAATTTGCTGTATAATTGAGGGCCATTAGGTTACCTTTTTTTAAGTAACCTTTTATTTTATTGCGTTATCTATAGCAAAGGCGTAGCCACACAATCATGTACGTATAGTTTAACTGTTTACGGCTTCTGTAGTCCTAGCAGGTTAAATTTAAAATTATTATATTATTTTCAGCATGGAAGGCACTATTGAATCTATTACTGCCTCCGTATACATTCTCGAACATAAAAAATTAACCACTAAACATCTGGTTATGTAAAAGGCTCAAGACTCTATTACAAGGGAAAATCTAAATTAACAAGCTCGTTAAAAACTACATTAGCGCTAGTAGCGCTACTTGCTTCCTCTGTAAAATTAGTGGTAGGTATTTTTGCTGTATCACTTAAATCTTATTTCTCTAATGCGGCAGATATGTTATGAGTAATTAAATATTGATATTTTTCAAAGAATTTTCCTATTAAAAAGCTTAGAAATTAAAGATTATAATTAGACTGAAGGTTTAGAACTAATGAAAAGAAATAAGTTTTCCAATTTTATAAATTTTTACAAATATGCTCACCAGCGTTAGTATAAGACTAAACGTAGTAATATAACTTTTATTTTTATTTAAAAACTCCTTAATTTTTAGTACTCACCTTGGTGGAGCTTGAAGAATTAGATATTAATTTTACCTCAGGATTATTTTCTGTTAAGATAGGTAATACATTATAAACATGAGAAGGAGTAGGAGTAGCTACAACAAATTCTAAAGTACTAGCAAAATTAGTAGTTTCGGTTAAACTTTTATTTACAGAAAAGTGCCCAGGGAAATGGTAAGTATTATTGCTTAGACTCTCATTTTGATTTCCCTCCTCATTCTTAGTAAAAATATCACCAACAAGAACAATAAATAAGATAATACCTAATACAGAAACAATAGAACCAAAAGATGAAATATAATTCCATCCTGCAAATGCATCAGGATAATCTGGGATTCTTCGTGGCATACCAGCCAATCCTAAGAAGTGTTGAGGGAAAAATGTAATATTAACTCCCAAGAACATTGTTCAGAAATGAATTTTACCTAAGTTATCATTATAAGTTTTCCCTATAATTTTAGGAGCTCAGAAGTAAAATCCAGCTAACATAGCAAAAACAGCTCCCATTGATAATACGTAGTGGAAATGCTAAAAAGATAAAGAGACCTAAATACTTAAATTATTTAAAAAGTCTAAAGTCTTTTATCTCTATACTGTATGTTATTTTGGCGCTTTTTTTAAATGATTAGACAAGCGTGAGTAGTGCACACCTAAGGCTAAAAAAAAAAACACTTGCTTTTGTTTCTAGCTTGCCTAATGGTTGAGCCTAAGCTAGCCGTCGGCTCTAAGCAGGAAACCCTTACGGCACGTACCCCTTCAAACAGTATAAATTGTGGACTGTATCTTTACCTGTAATAATAAAACTATATCTATAATAAGTATTTACTAACAAAAGGAACTTTATATCATAAAGGATTTTCATATTTTATTCAATCTATAACAAAGTTTGAATATATTTTATGCTCCACACTATGTTTAGGAGATGTTTTATATTTCCTAATTACTATAAAGGGTTTAATTTTAGTAACTCTATAAAACTTCATATCACAATATAGTCTATTGTGCATAAAATAATCATATATAAATAGCATATTATTAACATTTTGAAATTTGAAGGCGATGGATGAAAAATATTTTAACCCTCCAGCTTTAGAAGATTTTTTACGTATAATAATAGTTGGCTTACAATTTAATAAAGTACTATTAAAATTTAGTTTAGAAGTATATTCATTAAATTGGAATTCTAAATTACATTCTATCCTATTACCTGCATAATTAAATACAATACTACCATCTGTATCTACTAGTCCTGAAAAATAAGGATCATATAAACCTATATTATAATTAGCTTCTATATGTTCAATATTATACAAATTACAAGCTTCTTTAAAGGCTGGTACTTTAAGTCTAATTAAGCCATTTATATTTTTAAGAATAAACATCATACTTTCTTTAGTAGAAACTATATACATAGAATAAGGCTTATTTTTATCAGATCTAATTTTACCAATGTGTAAGTAATTTTGTATACGGGTTAATATTCTAACATCTCTATTGTGTAATTTTATTCTTATTTGTTTAAGAACTCTTTTTTTACCTGTAGAGTCATTTCTAATATCAAAATTTCCATCTCCATCTATGATTCCCGCAAATCAACTTCAAAATTTATAATCTTCAGTACCAGGTAACCGACGTACAGTCTCTGAAAATCCTTTACAGTTTTCTGCTGATTGTATATTTGTGGTAATGTTACCAACAGCTAAATCACTACTTTGACTATTTAAAAGACAAGAATAACTTCTTACCTTACTAGCATCTAGCGCCCTTGGGGCTTTGTAAAGATAAAACGTATTAATAAATAGTGAATGATTAACTAATAATATAGTTTCCAGCATATAGTCGGTTGCAGAATAATTTAAAACATCAGTTCATGCTATAGATCCTCAACCAGACAAAGGCGAGTTAATTAATATAAGCAAGGTTAAAAAAGAGGTTGAAGATAAATTATTTTGGCCCATTTCTCGAGCAACTACGTAATAAGTTGAGTTTTTCCTTTTTTAGTATGAAAATATTTTTAAATTTTTACAGCCCTGCATATGCAGGGTCTTATAAATTAATCGAAGTCGTATTGCAAGCGAAAATTTTATTATTTTCAATTTATTAAGGCTCGGACTATATCTTTACTAATTTAAACAATAACGGTTTTAAATTAATACATTGCGTATAGTCTCTACAGATTTTTAAAACTTATCTTACCAAATTAAAAAAACCCACGGCATAGCTTACAATAATTTTCTAGATAGTGGCGCTAAAACTATTTATTATAAATTCCACCGTTCATAATAAGATTAAAATAGGGCGTACGCCTTAAAAAAAAAAATCAAATTAAGTTTATACAACTAAGGCCGAGTCGGCAGAAAAATTATAGCGTACGCCTTAATTAAACAAATTTACCGCATCCGATCAAAAAATCGGGGTACTTAAAAAATATTTGTTTCGTGATAGTTATAATTATTAGTAAGATTAGTTGTATAATAAGCAATGTTACACATGACACCGTTATTAACAATTACAAGCCAAATCGGCCAAAATTTAATTTAAAACTATCGATCATTATGATAATCAAAAAATTTTTGATATGAAACTTTTTTATGTCCTAGCAAAGGATTTTTATCAAAATGTTTAAAAAGTAGTTCTCTAGATAATTTATTATATAAATGTAGTCTAAAATAATCAAATTTTGAGGGTAAACCCTTAGGATTAAATTTTTTTTTATCCATAAGAATTTTATTATTGCTTTTAAAATACATTTTGATTTTATTTAAAATATGGTATTCATCATTCTGTCCTATTGTAAAAGCAGATTTTCTAAGATGACCTTTTTCATTAAAAACTAAAGAAAAATTCCCTTCTGCTTCTATAAAACCAGAAAGTCAGGGATAAAAATAATCAGGCAAATCTATTAAAGAAGGTTCTTTTTGATTTAATTCTAATACTAATTCCTTATATTTACTATACATATTTTCCCTATTTTTTTGAAAATTTTTTATATCTCTATATTTTAAACAATTTTCAACAAAATTCAATTGACATTTTTTTCTTACAGTTAATAAAGGATATTTATTTAAAATATCTATAATATTTTTTACATCAGATTTAGTTCCAGCTAACCAAGTTACATACTTATTTTGTCTTTCAATAACTACTTTTCCTCCTACTATTGTAGAAAGTTTTTCAAGCATAACACAGTTACCAGGCTCATTTTTTAATGCAATGATAAACCTAACTCAAAAATAATTATTATTTTTTAAAGTTACATTAATACTACCATCTCCTTCTAATAAACCAACAAAAAATTTTTTAAAATATTCATTGGTAATATGGCATTTAGATGAATCAAAACTTAGATCTTTGTTTTCCTGGGGAAAACAAAGAGGACCTTGGTATTTAGGTAAATTAAAAACCCTTTGCCCTCGCATTCGCGTGCGCAAGCCCAGAGGTAACTCATCATTAATACTTTTTATGTTTGTATTTTTAATAAGTCCCTTTACATTTTTAGGCTTCCAGGCCTCAAAGTTTAATCCAAGTAAAAAAGATACTGATATATAAAAATTTTCTAGTTCGTACCCAGTAAAAACAAAGTTATTAAATGAAGGGCGTACGCCACACAAATTTATCATATATATTAAACTTAAATAGAAAATAATCTGTTTTTTTCCCACAGTTGCGTATAGGCGTAGTAGTTTTTTGCGAAACAGATACAGAAAGCTAGTAAGTAAATTAAATTTATTGTTAAGGTATTTATATATATCATGAAGCGCAAGATCCAGGCTGGCATTTGATAAAACAATTCCTGTTACGAAAAAAAAATTCATTAGTCTTTTAATCTTTCATAGCTAAATATGTAACCACTATAAATACCGCCTACTTTAGCGTAAAATTTTATAGTACTATGATTAATATTTAAACCTCTTTGAGCATCTGTTACTCCATCATACTTACATATGAAATTTTTATTAAGGTCATATACAAAAACTGCTTTTCTAATATGACTATTATTATTTATATGTAATATTAATTTATCACATTCTTTAGAAATTCAGTTAGTTATTAAAGGAGTATCACTAATATTATAAGGAATATTGGAAAAATACCACTCTCCTCTAAATATGTCTTGCTCTTTAATAGCAGCAACTATTGTAGGATGGTTAGATTTAATTAATTTAGCTAAAGTAGAAACAGAAGGAAAAATAACTAATAGTTTTTTAAAAGAATTATATACATAAACAGGGTAAGAAGATTTAGCTTCTATCATTCTTACTTTACTTTCAATTGAATGACTTTTGTTATAAAAAGGATTATTTTCACCAATTAAAGCTTGGGCAATTAAACCTTTAGTAACATCACTATGAACTCTATTTTTAGCTAATTCAGATAATAATTCTTTAGTTTCCTTTGTATGTTTATAACCTAAAGAAGAATAACCTTGTTTTAACACATTATAATAAGGCACAACAGATGTTATAAAATAAGTCTCTCTAACTATTAAATGCTGAGCTTCAACATGCTCTAATATAAGTAAAGTAAAGTTTGATTGGTCATATTTAAGTAAAGCTTTAACAATAGGCATATTATTATTTTGTCTACTTTTTAAATAAGCATTATTAAGATAATTTTTCATTCTAGAAGCTAAATTAATTGAACTTCCTACATAAGAATGACCATTAATTTTATTAATTAAACAATAAACACCTGATTTATTTTTTTGTTCTTTAAAAATATTTATTCTATCTTCTTTAAAATTATCGTAGGCTATTAAAGGAATAAAATCTTTAGTATTATCTTCTTTTACCTCCTGGCTTGTCTGGCTTCGCCCGTCAAGTTGGGTCATAGTAATAAAAGTAGAGTAAGTACGAATAGAAGTTTTAAGATTAAAATTTACTCTTGCGCAGCAGATAGGCGCTGCAAGCTCATAAATTATTGAATTTTTATTTCACGGACTATATCTTACCTTTATATTATTAAAGGGATTACGTTTAGTCTCTGAGGTTCCTACTAGGATTTTTTTATTAATCCGTTGGTTACCTGCTGATTGTTCAAAATTAGACATTATTACTGGGAATATATAAAACCCTAGTAGTTTAATTGTCAGAAGTTCCCAGCATATAGTAATCTTTAAAGGGAGAGCTAACAGGTTTTTTAACCCTCCAATTGTGAATAAAGCAAGAAATCCAAATGCGAAAACCATTGGAGTATTAAAAACAATTGAACCACCATATATTGTTGCAAGCCAAGAAAAGATTTTAATACCTGTAGGTACCGCAATTATCATTATGAAATAGAAGTTTAACCCCAACCTTTTCGTAAAAAAAAATCATTAGCTAAAAATCCTTTCCCAAACCGTACGTGATAGTTTCCCATCATACGGCTTTCTAGAGAAACATCTTATAAATATTATAAAAAAAATTCTCCTGTTTTCCTTTGCATAACCACTCAACTACAGAGGGATAACTACTACGAAAACTCTGTTACCTCTGCTTTTCAAGCTTCAGGCAATCCCAAGTTCTTAAATAAACCGCATTAATATCTTTTTAGGCCCCTATTAATCTAAAATGATCCTTTTTAAATATGCTCCGCAGCTTACATATTACATTATATTTAGATATAATTAAACAGGTTCGTTATCCTAGCCATGAAGATCGTAGCTCAAGGGTGACATAGTATACTCGTCTTTGATGTTTGTACACTTAACCCTTTTTTTGAACATGCTGTTGTTAGTGCATAGTTGGCCTATACTACCTTAGTTCAATGCTTTAACCTCTAATCTATTTTATATAAAAAATGATCTGCAAAATACGGTTTAATAAAAGGTTTAATTTTCATTAAGTCTTTATTATTAATATATATTCTAAATTTCCCTTTTTCTTTATGAATAGTAGGACTTATGTTGAATTTAATAATAAAAATATTAATTAATATAACGACTTCCTGTAAAGTGAAATTATCTGTACACAAGGTAATACCATTATTTCTTCTGGCACCCTCACCCTCCCCATCCCCCCTGGGGCGGGGCTTCTTTTTAAATATTTAAATTATCATCAAAACTTAGCAATAACTAGGCTAATTATTCATAACTTAATTTTAATTATTTATCGGGTTTAGAATTATTCTCCCTCACCTGTCTCTAACGAATCATCTGGGATTGGAGGGTAATAAGAAAACTTGAAAGTTTTACGATATATTTTTTGATTTTCTATATACTTTACAATGGTTCTGCGACTCATTTTTAATTCAGCTTCTGCTTTTCTTAGAGAGTAATAAATAATTTTTTCATTGGTAATAATATTTAAAACTTCTACAGGGTGACCTTTATCTTTATTTATTTCAAGGAGACGTTCTACATCTTTATTTCTAGATTCTGCAGAACGTAACAAAAACATTTTTTTAGTTCTTTTTATATGTTCATCAGAATAAGTCCTATTTTTACCACTGACTCGCATTTTTATCTTAGTAGCTTCCGAGTGTTTAACACCTAGGGGACTACCAGCAATCTTCGAAATATTATATTCAGGTTTTAATAAATCTAAATAATACTGCTCCCTAGCTAAAGTTTCATCCTTATTACAATATTCTAAAATTTCGACTTTAAAATTTGAATATCCATAACTAAGTAAAGCTTTATGTCCAGTAGTTTTTACTATTCCTGCTGTTTAAGTTTTACCTTAAATCTTTTCTTTATCAGTCTTGTTTCTCCGGTTTTATTAAAAAATTTTAAAACATTAAGGATTGTACCATGAACACATCCTATTGCTTTTGCTGCTTCGCGTATTGACCCATAAACTGTTTCAGTTCCTTTTAAAATATCTACAACCGTGACTATATGAGAATTAGATTCCCACGTATGGTTAAATTTTTCATTTTCTCTGCTTATTTCTAGTGTTGGAGTAAGATCAGATTCTTTGTGTAAGCGGGTAATCGTAAATCTTTTTTTTACAAGTCTAGTTAATCCTTTTTCCTTTTGATATTTTAAAGCTCTAACCAAAGTAGCATCTGAACAACCTATAGATCGACCGGCTTCATTAATAGAAGGGAAAATTTTTGTATTTTTAGTTAAAGTATCAAAAATAGCGACTCTGTGTGAAATAAGAGTAAATAGTTTTATTAAACGGTCTTTATGTTCTTGACTAGAATTATAAAATTTAAGCCCTTTAATCTGCTTAGCTTTTTGTTCTGCCGTTAGTTTTCGACCTTTAAACTTTTCGAGGGTTTCGGGTTTAGCCTTTCGAGCTTTAAACTTAAGGATTGTCTCTTCAGAATGTTTAGAACCTAAGCGAGAGCCTGCTAATTTTAAAATGTTGTACTCAGGATTTAAGATGTCAATATAATATTGCTCTCGAAATATCGCTTCAGATCTTTCGCAATATTCCATTATTTCTAAGCTAAACGTAGAATAACCCTCTAGGAGTAAAACACTGTAAATAATACTTTTACCCCTCTCAAGTTGTTTAGTTAAATAGGAAAAACTATAGTAATCTTTGAGTCTTCTTCCTAAGTTAACACTACTACCAACATAACTTTTTTTATTAACTAAATTAACTCAACGATAAACACCAGACTTACCTGTATTTTCTTGGATAACTCGGAGTTTATCCTGATCAGCATTGGGATAAGACACTACTGGGACCACTAGGGGATAAGAACCATTATGCACACTACGTACTCCAAAGATAGAAAGCCTAGAACCATTTATGTAATTATAATTAAAATAATTTTGAAATCTTTTTCCTAAATTTATACTGCTACCAACGTAACTTTTACCTGAGATTAAATTTAATCATTTATACACCCCGGCTTTACCTTTATTGTCGTTAATGATAGAATTTTTTAAAACATCAGCATTTTCATAGGATAAAATAGGTTTATATAAAGCATTAGTAATAATATCTATGCTTGTACTAAATAATCTTACAGAACGTTTGTCTAAAGATAGGTAAGGTGAATGCTTTAGCGAATATTTTTTTTTTTTTTTTTTGCTCTTGCGTTTAGCATTCGCGGTGCCTGATGTACTGGAAATATATTTAGGTAAAGAATTAAAAATAGGACCAATTCCTTTTAATAGTAAAGACACAGAATTTTTATGAATAATAATAAAATTTTTATTTTTAGATGACCGTAACTCACAAGAAACATTGTACTTAATTATTAGTATATTCATAAGAACAATAACATCCTTGGTAGTAAACCCTTCAACACAGATATATAAATCAATAAAATTTTTTTCTTGTAAAATTATCACAGTATTAATATTACTTTTTTGGTGTAAAAAGTGTGCTAAAGCAATATAATCCAGGTATAAAAATAATTCAGGTTTTACAGTTTTAACGTATTTACCTTCTTTAAAAAGGTACATCAAATTTAAAATTTCGTTTAGACAATCTAATTGTCTAGTTTGAAAAGAAACATTAAAGAAAATTTTACCCCTCATTAAACTACTTCCAAGTAAAGGTAAACCAGATGTTAAATAACTTAATTCATTATAAACGTATCAAAGATACTTAAAGTTTATTATTGACTGTTTAATTCCAATTCTAGGATTTCAATGAATTCTTTTTTGAATTCAACCATCCGACAATAGTACCCCTATCAGAATACTTTTAACATGTGAAGTTAATTGTATAGAATTTCTTTGAATATTTGTTAATTTAACTTCTTGAAACCTAGAGGAAAAACCTAAAGGTTTATCTCATAAAGTAATTTTTTTACAATCTACATACGCAGAGCTGCTAGTATTTGTAGTTTTATATGTTTTTATAGAATTAGAAAAGGATTTAGGTGAGTAATTTACACTCAACGGTTTATTTAATGAAATGGCGCACGTTGCGGCAGTGAAATATGCTCTTGTCAAGCTTATATTTTAAATAAAAATTAAGGTCGAAGCTGCGCAGTAAAAACCTACATTGGCTGAGTCGGCTGAGCAGGTTAAATAAGTAAAAGTTTAAACTCATTTCGCCTTTAGCAATACGGTAATAATTTATTTAAAAGTTTTAATTTGGACAGTATCTTAATTTAATCTAATAAGATTAAATTTCTTGCGTGCTTGTCTCTGAGGATCCTTTAGTAGCAATACTTCTAATTTTTGATATACCCTCGGTGGTTAAATGTTTTCCCTCAGTTACCATGATATATATTTTTCTAAATTTTAAATAATCTACATATTTTCCTCCAAATACATTAAATTTATCAAAGTAATCAATTAATATAGCTGAAGTTTTAAACCCCGAACTTTTATAACACCATATTCCTGTCTTATATTGTGAAAGATTACCTAATTTTAAAGTAGTATATAAAGAATTTAAAGGAATATTGTCATTTTGTTTTAAGGAATACTCCAATCTAACACTAAATCCTGTTTTATGAGTTTTACTTTTTTCTATCCTAATATGAAAACAACCATCAGCTTGAGTAAAACCAGCCAGCCAATAATTATCTAAAGAAACAGTAAAAGTAGGGGGAATAATTTTACAATTATAATACGTCTCATAATTATGTTTAATCATTTGTTCGTATTTAATTTTACTTACAAATTTACCATTTATTAAAGATATAATGAGGGACATTCCTAATTTATTTTTACAAATATATCTTATGGCTTTTTCCCCCTTTATAGGAGAAATTATACCAAATCCTATTCTCTTTTTTATAAAATAAGCTAAAGATTTATCTCTTTCTGAAAAAATTATATGTAATTCTTTATCACCAAAACACCCATCTCCCTCTATTAATCCGGCTAAAAAATATCCAAATTCCTCATCATTTAAATTAGCCTTATGTTTAGGTACATGAACGGAGATAGAGGGTAAGGAGGTATAACTATTATAAAAAGTATTGGAAGTAGCAGCCGAAGCTATTGTACTAAAACTAAAGTTTCCTGCTGATTGTTTTGGTGCATTCAAACTATAATTAAAGTTTGATATATATGTGCCCTTTGGACGGCCATTTGGACAGACCTTTGGGCCTAAATAGATTTTTCCGAACGCATTAAATACGAGTGGACTATTTTTTAAAACACAAAAGTTCCCAGCATATAGCAAGATTTTTTCCCTTTCCAAATATAGTAAATTTTGTGAATTATTTTCACTAGTAAAAATATTTATTGGAAGTTCTGTAAACACACAAGCAAAAGTATCTACATCTAGACCAACAGCAAACATGTGGTGCATGAGCTTAAACAAAAAAAAAATACAAAAATCGACCTTAGCGGATCGTACGCCGGCAAAATTTAATTTTATATTAAAGTTATGTTTGTAACTCTGTGGACTATATCTTACAGTTTTGTGGTGTGCACTCTACACCCTAAATTTTAAGATTTCTTAGCATGACCAGTGGGATTATTGTCAATAGTAAATTTATTAATTTTTTTAGCTATAAGACGGATTTTTAGGACATTTTCAGGCGATAAAGGTTGTTTACCTAGAAATAAATCTAAACATTCTGATCAAAGTAAAAAAGAATTATGTTTAGAAGTTACTAAATTAAATTTAGAAAAATAGTTTCTAATTAGAGTAGAATTAGGCTTTTTAATATCATTACAATGAATAGTAATTCTATAAACATCTGTCTGCCGTAGGCCTTCAGATCTCAAACTTACACTTTTATTTAATCTAATATATCTTTCTGCCTGGCGGAGCGTTCGCCCTATAAATAAATTAGAAATTTGTTTTAAGATTTCTATATCCTCGATAGAGCGACATTTTTGATCTAATATGAACCGTGCTCTAGCATAATCCTGATTATTTTTTTTTACTATACCTATTGAAAAACACCCTTCAGCGTCTGTAAATCCTGAAATTCAACTGTCACTTAGAGTTGGTTCAAAACCTATATTTAAAAAATCAGGTATAGCCATTAGTTTAAAGTATCCCATCAAATTTAATTTAGGTGCTTTACTTAAAGCAATAAACCATTTAAATAACTGATCTCTTCTGTGTTTAAATACTAAATTACCATTTAACAATAAGTATAATAATAGACAATTATTATTATCTTCTACTATGAATCGAGAATATTTATCAAAAATTTTTACTTTTCCGAAACCTAATATTTTTTCTATTTTTATTAAAGATTTAGGATCTTTTTGAGTAATTACTAATCTGCATCTTCCTTTATTTTCTAAAATCGCCCCGTCTCCTTCAATATAACCAACTAATCATAATAACCAATCATCCGATTCTTCAAAATTTTTACCAAAATATGATTCATAGGTTTTTCTAAAATTATAAAAACTGCTTTCACGTATAGTCTCTGAGGATCCCCTTTCTACGTAAGCAGAGTGTGCTAATCGGGCATTTTTAATAAAAAGGCCGGAGGCAGTAGAGTTTCCTGCTGATTGGATAATATTATTAACATTTAAACTATAAAAAGTATTTAATAACTTATAATCTTCCCAGCCTACAGTGAAATTTATTACCTCAAAATCACTAATGAGGAGAGCCAACACTTGACTCCAAACAATTAAACCTAAGATAGCAATTGAGAACATTGCATAAACCATCCCTATATACTTTTCAAAATAATTGAAAAAGGACCATCTCTTTATCTACGAGCCCTCCTTAAGGGAGGGCCTTTGTAATAAATTTATTTACAAATCTTCGCTAGTATTATCTGTCGAGGAAATTTCTAGGTTTTTATCTATCAAATGATTCCATTTAACTAAAAAATGTTTTCATACTTTACCTAAATCTGAGTTAGGCAAAGCGGTATGGGCATGTAATCGTCTAAGCTCATAAAACCTATTACACATGGACAATCTTGTAAATTTTTCCGATCTACAAGGATTAACTTTAAAATAATCGTTTGCTAAAGATAAAATTTCCTTTTTTTTAAAACAAGTCCACTTAAAGGCTTCTTGTTTTACCATCGGATAAATTGTTCCACCGTATAGTTCAACCAAAGCCTCTAATATAAATCTGTTTTTTTGAGAAGCAGTTATAAAAATTTGTCCAGATTTTTCGTTAAGATAAATACTTCCATCAGTATCAAAAAATCCGGCAAACCAACCACTATAATAAGTTAAAGGTTTAGGATCGATTAATGGTATTCCATATTTTTCACAAACTTTACCCAGCTGAAGAATTCTTACTGGATTGCGAATTAATCCATTAACATCATTAACCAATTTTATTAAACCTGCTTTATGGTGTAATCTATATCTTAAATAATTATCACCAGAATTAAGCTTTACTGATCCTCCGTATTTCTGCTTAATTAAATATAATACCCGTCGATCCCTAAGTTGCAAGGAAATTTCTAAACTAGTATATCCTTTTTTAGACATTGGGAAATATCCATCACCGTCTATGATTCCACTTAACCACTCATTAAATTTAGAGGGGCCCCCTCCGTCATTTTTTATAGGTAATTCTTCAGATAAATAAAGCAGAGAATCTGAATCATAATCGGAATCAGTCTTTTTATTTAGTTGAGTTTCTTGCTTAGTCTCGCCTTCGGCACGTGACAATAAAGCCATAGAAATAGTGTTTAAAAGATAGAACTCACACCCAGTTACATTTTTTTGAAGATTGGATAATATATAAATTATTAAAAAAATAGAAATAAATCAGACTATTTGTAGTATTCTTAATAATTTAAAATTTAAAAATTTTATATGACTAATTTTTCCGCATATGCGGGGTAAATAAACCGTAGATAACAAACGTATGGCCTCTGAAATTCCTACTAGCATGCTTAACAAAGTAAATTCTATTATTCTAAGTTTGTAGCTTACGCTACGTGCGTTGGTTATCAGCGGATTGTCTAATATTGCTAAAATTTTTACGAAGAATAAGACAAAGTTATTCAGTGTATCTAACAATAGTGATTTAAATTTATAAATCTTAGATTTCCTGCTTATAGTTTGTTGCGTTAATCTAAAAATATAGATTAAAGAGCCATATTGACCAAAAATTGGTTTATTAGAGAAAGCCGCCACAATGTGACTAATAATACCGAACCCTGGTATAATTAGTATGTATACTTCTGGATGACCGAAAAACCCAATATAGTTAAATTTTATTAGGTGAACTCACCATTCACATCCCAAACTCGAGGTCACAGAGTAATTTCGCAATTAGTTCCACGTAGCACCCTTCGACTGTACATCAAGCATCATTTCAGACACCCACCGGTGACCCAGTCTGTAGCGACCTCTTATACGACCGACGGTCTCGCCTCTAGTATTTTTTGATAAATCGGGTGTAACGTTGTACTTATGACATATGCCATAAGTACGCGAACTAATCTTCTATTTATTTCTTTATAAATTGTTTACGTTTATTTTTTTTAATAGTTTATTATTTTATGAAAGCCATCAGCGTAGCAGCGCAGTGTTGTGTTATAAATAAAACACCACGACCCTTAAGGGCCGTGGTGTTTTATATTCAGCATTTTATTTTTTTTTATTTTTCGGCGTAGCTTTTTAATTTAAATTTATTATACTACACTGTACACCGAGAGTATGTACTTATTTAAAATAACTCGAATGAGGGTTAGCGCATTTTTATTTTTATTATCTGTTCTCCCCCTGGCCTGCACTAAAAAAAAAAATATCTTTTTGTTTCAAAGCACACGGGGCAAAGGCTTTACGGTTTATTTTTTTTTTTTTACGTAGCAGCGTTCATATTACAAAATAGTTAAAGGTACTAGTTTTAAATTTAAAAAATTAATCAGCAAGGTCCTCCTATTATTATTATTATTATTGTACCTATTCTAAAAATCAAAGCGTACGTAATGGTGTGAAGTGGTGAAGTGGATAGGATGCTTATAATTATTTATTATATGGAAATATCTTTTTATGAATATTTTGGTGATTTAATTTAGAATTAAAGGGTAAATGAATATCCTTTTCTTTTAACAAATCAAAAGATATAAGAAGCTCCTCTAAACTCATGTTTAAATATTTATTTTTAATAAATTCCCTTCTAAGAGAATAAACATCATCATATTTATTTACAATTTCTAATCTAAATTTTTCAAATAGTTCATTATAAAAATTTATTAAATTAGTGTCTCCGCCCTCGGCTTCTAAAATTTTTATACCATTATTTAAAAAATTATTGTTTAAAGTATTAATAGTCCAATAAGATTCCAATACTTTACATTGGACAAAAAGAATATTTTCAAGAAGTTCTTGATACACATACTCTACCATGAACATGTTATCAATGTATTCAGGTTTACTAAGTTTAATTTTTTCTTGTCATCCACCATCATACATCAATATTTGCCTTACTCAAAACTTTAAGAAGCATATTTTAGATTCACTTAATGTTATATCTTTATCCGCCTCTAAAGGTAGATACGCGTAGTTAAATTCATGATCCAAAGGTATATTAACCATAAACTCTTCAAATCCTTGTTTTGCCTTTAATAAAAAATTTAACTCTTCTCCATACTCGTAAGCAGAAAGGTACCTAGAAAACATAAATTTATTAATTGTAATCTTATTTAAAGGTTCATAAAAATACAGATAATCATTTACATAAAAAGGTACATTAAGTTCTATAAACCAAATCATAAAAAATTTATTATAATATTCCCATTCATCTGCATACTTATTTTGATCAAAGGGTATTACTTTTTCATTGTTTAAATTAATACAGTCTTTATTAAAATTAGAAAAAAATAAATCATGTATAGACATAAAAAAGTGAAAAATATTACCATTTATTTTAATATTCTTAGATTCATCTGTTTGAAGATCTTGAGCAAGATAAGTAGTCAGATATATATTTTCATTTAAAATTAAAATATTTTCCATATATTGCTCATACTTGAGAAACCGAGGAATTTTTTTATAAAACTCAGTATAATCTTGTTCATTATTAGAGACACAATTATTTTCTGAATTTAATAAATGAATTAAAATATTCTGAGCCTCTTCTTCTGAAAGTTTTTCGGAGACTAATAATCAGTTAAAAAAATCGTATGGATTTAGAGGCCCAAGTTTACAAGTTTTAGATATTTCAATAAAAATAGCTTCTGACATTTTATCTATTTTTTGCGCGAAGCGAGACAAATAAATATCTTGATTTATAAGGCCGCTTTTTTCTACCTGCTCTTGAATAAGAGCGCTCTCTTTTAATAAAAGATCAGGGGCGCTTTCTAAAAAATATAAAGGTAATCCCTGATAAATTAAGGGCGGAGCCGTATCTTTAATATATAAGGAAGGAAAAAATTCACAATCTTCTTCCAGCCCAAAGGGCAGGGCGGAGCCACCATAAATTTTATAAAAATGACATAAAAAAGAGGAAAAAATACAACCATTCACCTTTAAGAGATTTAAGGGCGTAGCCGAAAAGTCAAAGTTAAAAAAACTCATCAAGTTTACGAGTACTTCAATTAAGGCATACACAACCACCCAAAAAAAAATAATATAAATTAAACCTAACAAAAAGTTTAATTTTTTTTTACTCTTATAAAAACTAAATAGTATGCCAACATAAAATAAAGACGAAAAAATATAAAAAATATTATTAATCGCCGTCCCCATGTGGTATTCGAGAGATAATGAATTAAATATTAAAATTAAAAGCAATATAATTACTTTTAACAGCATACTTCTAAGTATAATACTTAAGACAGGTATTGAAGTGTAGTTTTTAAGATAAAAAGTAAAAAATAAAAAAAGAATAAACACAGAAATATTTATAATGTTGGAAAATTTAAAAATTGCATTGGCTTATTTTTTTTTTTTTTTATTAAACCTATCGTTTTAATAAAAAAAAATTACTAGAGGTTTGACCGTTTTCACCAGCATTGCCTTTTTAGTAAACTAAAAATTTTAGACATTATTGTTATAATAATTGGCGCCCTATCTCCTGCTACTTTTTTGTGACAAATTTGGAGAGACTAGACCCCAAGGGGCGGGAGGCGTTTAAAAAATTTTTGTTACTAAGTAGATCGTCCCTGTCAGGACGTTCATCATTTATAATAATATATTTTTTTTTTACAGCCATTAAACTGATAAGGAATAAAAAGTTTATCAGCTTTTTATTACCTTCAGGATAGAAATTAGGCCTTTGAAGAGCCTCGCAGCTAAGTTATAAATATGTCTATCTTGTATTTTATATCACTGCCTGGTGGTAGCCCGGCGTAGCCTGGCTGTAACCAGGCGGTTGCCTGGCTTACGGGAGCACTTGCTACCCTTTGGGCCTAGGCGAAAAACAAAAGTACCAAAAGTGATAACATTTTTATTTATATATGCAAAGCGGCGGCCTTATTAAAAAAGAATTATTAAAATTTAATTTCTTATAATAGTTGCTTAAATTAAATGATTAGACTAGAAAGATGGTATACTCTATACTCTCAGTATTCACCCAAATAAGGTCTTAGGGTCTCGACGGCCAAAGGCTCGTATGAGATAACATCTGCCTATTGAGTTTCACTTTTCCCTTTTTATTATCTACCTTGATTCTTTAACCCTGTCTATAACACCTCTGATACTCATCTTCAAAAAAAGTAGCGTACTGCATAAAAAAAAAACAAGTAAGAGTGTTATTGTGTTAAAGAGGTAAACAATTAAGGTCATATCTTGAACCATTCCCTGTTTTTCCAATTTTTTTTCCCAAAAAAAGATGTTGGTAAAGGATTGGATCCCCACCCCCGGCTGGATCGTAAAAATTAGTATTAAAGTTACGATCGGTCAGTAACATCGTTATTGCACCAGCTAAAACGGGAAGTGATAAAAGCAATAAGATAGCTGTAACATATATAGCCCATACAAATAAAGGAACTCTATGATAACTCATACCATTAGTTCTCATATTCATAAGAGTAGATATGAAATTAATAGCACCTAACAATGAAGAAACTCCTGCTAAGTGTAATGAAAATATAGCTAAATCAACTGAAGGACCTGAATGTGATTGAATGCTGGCTAATGGGGGATACACGGTCCACCCTGTCTTTTAGTATAGAGGCTTTTTTTTTTTACGACTACGCCAGGTAAGCGATCGCGAACGCGAGAAAATTAATTCTTATTTATTGCTAATCCTGATTATATATTACAATAAAATCTGTTTAAAGATTCTCAGTTAAATTGAGTTCTTTTAGTGTTCATGCTATTTTTAAGGGAAATTAAGTTTAAAGTACCATCTAAAGTTTTATACTTTTTAGAAATTCTAATGTGATGTACCTCCCTTCAATCTAAATAATCTTGATTTTTAGAACTAAACAGTGGGAAATTTGTTAAGTAATTGATTAAAATCTCGCTAACCCTGGGGGACTTGAAGACTTTTTTTTAATAAACCTATTCATTTTAATTAAAGAATCCCTATGTTGCCTTGTTATAAATTATTTATCCGCCGGTACGATTACATATCTATTTTTATATATTTTTTTTGACTTTAAATACCGCCATATCGTTGCTTGACTAACTCCTATTCCTTCAGCCGCCTTGTAAGTAGAATCTCATAGAGTTATTTCATTAGTCGCAGTGTCAATAATTTTTATCTTAGTACCTTGAAGACTATTTAGCTTATCTAAATGATCGCGAAGCTTGGTTAAGTGTTGAGTAGAAAGCACTCTATTCTTCATTTTAGCAATAGATTCAACAGTATGTTTTCTTCCTAACATAGCGGCCGCGATTTTATCCTTGGTCTCTTGTGAAAGAGTACTACCGGATCTATAGTTACTAATTTTTAACTTAGTCTCATCTGAGCGTTTATGACCATAAGACGAACCTGCGACTTTTAAAATATTATATTCAGGTTTTAATAAATCAATGTAATATTGCTCTCTTGCAAGAATCTCACTAGGTTCACAATATTCTAAAATATCTAAAGTAAAAGCAGAATGACCATATTTTAATATGGCTTTACAAATTAAACTTGTAGTTTGTTCTTCTAAAAATTTTAAACTATAATAACTATAAAATCTACTAACTAAATCTATACTAGAACCTACATAACTTTTTCCATTGGAATTATTTATTCATCTATAAATACCTGATTTTTTTCTATTGTCTTTAATAACCTTGTTTTTTAAGGTGTCGGCATTTTTATAACTTATTACAGGGATAACAGTTAATAATAAACTATATGACTCTCCTTTATGTGTCAATATTAAAATATAGAATTTACAAAGTATAAAAATCCCTGCCTTTTTCAACTTTTCTAATTGAATCTGTAATTTATTTAATAGAAGGGAGTAAGCTAATTCTATATAATTAGGCTTATCTCTTTGAATTTCAGTAACATCTTTAACGTCAAGAAAATTTCTGATTTTAACCATTATATCAAAATTAGATCTATTTTTATCGCGAAGCGGCAAAACGGTTGTAGTTGATTCATATGATTGTTTTTGAGAAATTCTCATATAACTTTTAATTTTTGTGGCAATTCCTTTGGAATTTAATTTAAATTCACAATAAAAATTACCATCTGAATCAATAAAACCAGCTAATCAAGGGTTGCTAACAAGCAAACTATTATCTAAACCTAATTTTGATATTTTAAGTCCTTCTGTGGATCTAGCATTTAACCAATCGATTAATCGGTGCAAAGCTTCAATTTTAGGTGTTCTCATTTTTCCATTAAGTAATACAGCAATAATTTTAATAGATTTAACATCCTGAAACAAAAGGTTAAGATAATTTGAATCTTTAGGATTCTCTATAGTTCCCCCTTTAATTTCTTTCTTTATTTTTTGAGCTAAAGGTGCATCTTTTTTAACAAAAGTGATTTTTATCACAGGGTAAAGCAATTTACCTTTTTGATTCCTAAGATTTTTTGGTACTATTATGGATCCATCACCTTCAATTAACCCAGCCAAATAATTACCTAAATAAGAATTAGAAGAGTTATCAGGTGAAGATGAATTTAAGGGAGACTTAAATCCTATACTTCGGTTACCTGTCTTTTAAGGACGAAGCCGCAAAGCCAAAGCTATACTAAATACACACTTTCATATGTAATATGGACTATATTTTCATCCTCTTTCTTGCGCACGCATCCTTTATTTGCGTGATCCTTGCGCTCGTATTAAAAAGGAGCTTCACGTGTAGTCTCTGAGGAACCTACTCCTATAAATTAAATTTTATTGCTTGATGCGGATGCGGAAAACGCATAGGCCCTTTAGGCCTAAAATTAATAGTTTGGTTTCCTGCTGATTGTCCATTGTAATATCTAAAAACTTTTTTACTGACCCTTGCCCTATTTAGATGAAAGAGGCCGAGTAGTTTTAGCTTTAGGAGTTTCCAGCATACAGTGAAGTTCTTTATAGTAATTACTTACTATTCTGGCACAGGTTTCGTACCAGCTCCACCTTCAGCTAATGAACTCACTAATAATAAAATTAATGAAGGAGGTAATAGCCAGAAACTGATATTGTTAAGTCTGGGGAATGCCATCAATTGTATTATCACCTAGGCTTTTATCCTAAGTTTCTATTTACCCCTAAATAGTTCAGACTATGTTATCCTGTTGACGTTACAGGTTGGGCGCTCTTGTCCGGATTATTGTTTGTGCTACTCACCGATTAGTCGTTGAACTTTATTAAACCTATTAACACCTTTTCACTATGTGTGAGAACCCTTGGCCCCTATTAAAACACGATGCCATGCTTAAAAAAAAAGGAAATTCTTTTTTTTTTACGGCAAGCCACAAGGTAGATATTAATACACAAATTTAATATTAGCTGCAAATTTTTTTATAAAAAATTCTTTGCAATTTACCCAATTTATCTATTTTCGATAGTAGTAGTAATACCACACAATTCTCTTGCGGAGAAACCTAACATCCTTTAGATTATTAAGCTTGTAAAAATAGAGGACTATTTTTTTTTTTTGCTTACGGTCGGTATCGACTGTAGCCTAACAGTTATTTAATAAAGACAAGTGATCTCAATTGTAATATGTTCTTTTAGTATTCATTTGTGATTTATTTAACAAAGCTATTTCTATTCCTTTATTAGTAGTATGAGTTTTGTTGCAAATTTCGTAATGACAGTTTAATCAGTTTTTATAGTCAAGTAATTTTCCTGTAAATAAAGGGTATTTATTTAAATAATTTACTAATTCTAATCTTGATTTTTCACTAGAAACAGAAATTAAAAAGTATTCTTTGTTTACATTGTGAATAGAAGTACTTAGACTTACTAATAAAGTTTTACTTATATCATTCATTAAATCAAAATAAGATAATGAACTTTTTGTATCTATCTTTTGTTGCTCTAATCTAAATCTTGCAGCTATCCTATTTTTTAGGGCACCGTTTTTTACTAAAGAAATTCTTATATCAAATGAGCCCTCAGCATCGATAAAACCTGAAAGTCAACTATTATAAAGTAAATTAGAAGTGTCTTTATCTTTACAATTAAAATTAGTATTTTTATGTTTATTTAATCAAATTATTAAAGCCTTAAAATGTTCTAATTTAGGACCTCTCAAGTAGCCATTTATTAAATTTATAACATTAGTTAAATCAGCGATAGAAGCTAAAGTCAAAACATAAGCATGATTATCTTTTTTAAATCTGATAGAACCACCTAATAAGGATTTCAACTTTACCGCTAAAGGATAATCGCTTTCACAAAAAGTAAAACAAAATTGAGGAATATAAGTTTTACCACTTGGAGAGCGGATAAATTGAGGAATTCAAACGTGTCCGTCTCCTTCCCAAAGACCGGCTATATAAGGCCCAAATTGAGGGGTGAACATAGAGTCTGCACTTGAATTTACATGTGCCCTTTGGGCCGTAAACTGTCTTATTATTTTTTTATAATCCGGGGCCCCAACTTGTACAGGTAAAAAATAATTCAACTTTTTCATAATCGTTAAATTATGGTCGGACTATATCTTCACCCTATTTTTTATATAGGGGCATAACGTGTAGTCTCTGAGGATCCTACGAATTCTAATTTCTTGCTGCTGTGTACGCAACGTACGCCAGCAAGGCGTTAATTTTTCGTTTCCTGCGGATATTCCATTCTATTTATCTTATTAAATTTTTAATTTTAATGTACGTATTATAGCAATAATATTTTCATTAAGATTATAAAGAAGCTTTAGGAGTTTCCCGCATATAGTTATGTAATAATAAATAGCATTACTGCTATCACGGCAATTTCCTTATATTAAGTTATTTAAATGAGAGAAATCAAATAATTCTCTCGCTCCGCGCTTGCTATTAAATTGAGCTTTTATTTTCTCAATTTCTATTATATCTTCTTTAGATAAAGGCTTACTGTTACGAGCTATATTTTTTTTAACCAAATAAGATCAATCTTTATAAGCTAAATATTTAGATGAGTATAGAGGAAATTTATCAAAATATTCCATTACTTTTTGATGACTCATATTGCTATGAGATATTACTATAAAAGCAAAAAATATTTTATCCTCTTTTTCTCTTGTTCTAGATAATAAATTTACATCTAAGTATCTGGCTATTTTGGTTAAAACATCAAAATAACTTTTACCACCTAAATTTGCTGGTACATCTCTATGATAATTTTGTCTTAATTCTATACGAAAGAAAGTTTGTACTCTTTTGCTAGTAGTCGCACCATTTTTTTTTCTATCAACTAAGCTAATACTAAAATTCCCATCCCCATCTGTAAAGCCTGCTAATCAAGCATTACTATTTATTGGTGAATTGTCTAAATCTAAGCATTTCAGTGGCTCCGCCCTCAAATTTTCATAAGTATTATACCAATTAATGGCTCTATGTAAGGCTTCTATTTTAGGTGTTCTCATGAAACCATTTATTATATTAATGATTTTGATTACATCTTCAGTTTTTTGTATTTGCCACAATACATGACCAGCATTTGATTTAAGAAGTATAGTTCCTGCTTCAGTTAAAGATGCTAATTTATTTGCTAAAGGTTTATCATCAATAGCAAAGACAACTATAATCTTAGGACGATATTTTTTAGCATTAGAATTAATATCGTGTATTGCGATAGTTCCGTCTGCCTCTATAAGTCCAGCTAAGTACGCTCCCAGTTTAGATCTTAAATTATCTAATTTATCTATAGTTTGAGCATTAGTATGAAAATATTTCTCGCTTCGCGCTTCATTTAAAAATAACATATAATTGATTTTACCAAATCCACCTACTAAAGCCAACGGAAAATCAAATATTTTATTACAAGTTGTTTTCAAATGTGAAATAGTAAACGATACAAGGCCGTAAGGCGAAGAAGGGAAACCACTTATTAAATTAATTTACATGAATACTAATACTTGAATTTTATAAAGCACAGCCACAGATAAAACCGTGCTTTATTTGTATCTCTAATAGCACTGTGTTGCTTCGCTTCCCCACGGGACAGCTATAGATAAGAGAAAAATAATTTGATCGAATACTTCCTTTCGAAAGCTCTAGAATAATAATAATAATATTCCGTCAGAGTACACCTTAACTTAGATTTAATTTAAACCTAAGTAACTACCGTCTACTCGTTGCTCTTTTACAATAATAAAATAAGGCCGTAAGGCTAAATTATAATTATTGACTTAGATCCGCGATTGCCTATTTTGTTTTCACGCATACTATAACTTGTTACCATACCTGAGTAATTAATTCAGCCACTTATATACTTTCGTATATAGTTTGGTATTATAGTCTTTAAGGTGTCCCCGGAGTTTGATAGTTAAGCCCATTTAATATTTATCCAAATATTAATTAATTCAGGCATACATTATACTTAGTAGGTTTATTGTTTTTTTAATATTCTTTTTTGGTATTCTTTTTAAATTGACGTTAGGAAAAATTATTTACTTTCAAGAATTTGTCACCTTTTTTTGTAAATTCTATTTTCCTTTAAACATCTAGCGATACTGTGTCTATCTCCAGTTCCTTGAACACTTTTAATATGGTTAAAAGCTTTAGTTATAGATAAAAATTGTAATTTTTTTTTATCTTTGGATAATAGATCAATTACTATTATTTTTTGGGCATTATGACTTATTGCCGGATCTACTTGATCTCTTAATGAGATCAATTCTTCTAAACTTAAAAGACTATCTAAGTTTGAACCGTCAATTAATGCTGAAGTAAAAGTAAAGTATCCAAAATATTTGTCTTCTAATTTATCCTGATTAATTTTATTTAAAATTTTGTCTAATGTTATATGGTGCACATTAAATTCCCCATATAAAGCTGTTTTTGAAGGAAAAACATATAAAACTCTAGTTAGATCTTCACCGTAAACAAAAATTGGTACTGAAGTATCTCTGTTAGTTAATTCTACAAAGGATAATGCAGATAATTCTACTTCAGGGGCGATATAAACTGTTTTAACCGTATTTAAACTACTGTTTAATTCTAGAATATAAAAAGCTTCTAATAATTTAACATCTCCCACCTTTGGTGAGGCTAGTAAATTCTTGGTAGTCTAAAGGTATAATTGTCAGTCTGATGTCTTTGAAACCATAATTAGCTAGGAATTGAACCCCTCTTCTATTATCTAAAAATAAAGTTTTAGATTCAAAATAACTGATTATTCGTTCTACACTATTAGAAGAAGAACCTACTAAACAAATCCCTGTTGGAAGACTTTACGCTAGGAATTTAAAAATAAAAAAAATTTTTTAAGAAGCAAATTAACGCCTTTGGCTGGCGTACGCCTGTAAGTTTATAATTTTTTCCAACTTTCTTTTAAATGATACCAAAAAATAAAAAATATTGTTTTATAATACAATATTCTTTTTTGTGTGCCTGATAAATTTTTAATAAAAGCAAATAATATGTTATTCTATTTTTCTATTTCTATTCATTTCAGTTTTAATTAATTTTATTTTTTCTAAACCATCTTTTGTCAAATGGTTTTTATTTTTCATTATTTGTGCTACTTTACAAAAATCTAAAAAATCAAGATATTTTACACCTTTAATTTGAAACTTTTCGTCGCCAAAGGCGGTAAAAAGGAATAATGTTTTCTGTTATTTCAGATAAGCTAGATACTATAAATTCACAATGATTATATCCTTCAGGTGCTTTTACATAACGACCACATTTTAAATAATCTACTAAATTTTTAATTAATAAAGAATCACCCCTTCGGCCCCCGGGCCGAGCCGGGTGGCCTCGGGCCGAGGGGGGGAATGCTGAATTAAATTAAATCTTAATCTTACAGCAAAACCTCTTAAATTATTAGACTCAAATATACTAACTAAAAAACAAGCTTCTCCACTAAAAAAACCCGCTAATCAATTAGGATCATTAATTAAAGTATTGCTATTGACAGGTCTGTCAATAATATTTAAATTAGGAAAAGCTACTTTTAATTCTTCAGGTAAACCTTTATTAAGAGAAGCTCTAAGAGATACAATATTAATTAATCCTTCCATTTTATTATGTTCCTTTTTTTGAACTATTTCTAATATTTTACACCAAAGTATAAAATCATTTTGTTTTTCCGATAATAAAGGATATTTATTAAAATGATCTCTAATAATTTGTAAATCTTTTACAGAAGTAACTACAAAATTAACAGAATCCTTTTTGTTATAAATTTTTCCGACGCCAAAAAAGGATTTTATCTCCTCTAATAAAGCTAAATCTTTAGAATGTAAACCAATACTAAAAAAAAGTCTAACTTGTCAACCTGTTTTATAAGATTTATCTCTAATTATCGAAGTATAAAAAGAACCCTCCGCATCCGTAAATCCTGTTACAAATCAAGGATTTAATTGATTTAAATTAGTAGAATTACTAATAGTAGAAAATTGGGCGGCGTTCGCCCTTCAAATATAGACAATTCTTTTCCCTCTACAAATTTCTTTAATTGTGTTTCGGTTGTTAAAAGGGTCGTCAATATTATAATGCTCTAATTTAGTTTTTATAGGGTTTATTCCTCTTTCTTTTTTAGACCAGGAACAACCAAAAGGGCTTCTTTCTTCCTCGTTATCTGCGTTTCAATCTGAGGAAATTTCAGGTTTTCCTCTACCTAAATATAAATCTTCGTATGGCTTAGATTCTGGAGATTTTAAAGTTTTTCTTTTTTTAGCTTTATTTTTTGAGCTAGTACTAAAATGTTTTGTAGAAAACATTAAAATAAAATTGTTAATTAATGTTAGACCTACGTCTGACGCACCTAAACTTAATAAATAAACAAAAAGTAATAAAAATATAACTAACAAGAATTGGGTTAGAAATATTAACAAATATTTTGCTTTTCATTTATCAGGCATAAAGATATTTTGAAAAACGCTTTACCCCTAAAATTTCTCTTAGGGACGGACTATTTCTTTATCCTATATTAATAGGATATCTTGCGTATAGTCTCTGAGGATCCTTCTTATTTAAAGTAGATATTCTTCTACATACAAAGATCTTATAAAAAAGATTACTTCTGCTTAAGTTAAAAATTTTAACCTAATATTTAAAAAGTTTCCTGCTAATTGCCTAATCATTAATATGTCTCTGTTTCCTACCTTTAAGTAGGCCTAGCTATTAGTGCTCTAAAGGGGTCCTAGCAAACAGCAAGATAAAAAATATATATTACTATATAAACCGGCCATGCCTTTAAACTTTTAATTTTTTTTATTATTTTTAATTATATTTTTTCTGCTTCAATAACTGAAAATTTTCATTGCCCCCTGTATAATCCGCTAGATTTTCCGTTAATATAGTCTCTAATAGTACCCCTATCTCCTTTTAAATGTCGGGATAATTCACCAATGCTTGTAAAATTTTTAGTTAATTCAGGGTGTAAAATGTTTTCAGCTAAAATATTTTTACTTGCAGGTTGGTTAGGTTTATATTCCAATTTTGTTTTTTCAACTAAAGAGATTAATTCACTAGAACCAATTATAGATTCAAAAGGAAATTCCGATATAATATCTAGAGAGAAAAAAAATCTGTTAAGATATAAATTTCCATCGGATAAACAATTATTTAAAGACACATGGTGAATTTTTAAATTATCAAATATTCATTGTTTAGAATCTGAAATAAATATTAAAGATTTAGCAATAGTATCATAAATATAAATAGGAGTACCTCGTAACTGTCTAAGCATTATTTTTGCTTCTTCTGACATAGGTTTATGGTATCCCATATAACCACCAGCAACTAAATCTACATTTAATTCAGGTGATAATGTGTCTATTAGATATTGTTCTAATTCAATAACTTGATCTCAGGTACTATCGGAATTCATAATAAACAAAGTTAAACTAACATCGTTAAACCCATATTTATTAAAATATCGAAGAACTCTTTGATCGGACTTAGCCAAAATAGAGGGAAAAAAATAAGAACATACCCTATTATATAAGTTTATAGAACTACCCACATATTTAATACCAGCTGTATTTCCATCTTCAAATGCTAGCCCCGTTGCGTACGCAGGCGAGGTGTTTTTTGCTCTTGTGGGTATATCTTCCTTTTTTATTTCCAATCAATGGTTGCTATCAACAGAGTCTGAATCTTTGGAGTCTGATTCTTTAGACTCCAAATAATTATTTATTTCAAGGGCGGTTGCCGCAGAAAAATCAGAGGTAAATTTTTTATTTTTATTTGTTTGATTTAATTCTGGAATTAGATTTAAAATTTCCAATTTACCTTTTTCGGTTTTATGTGTTTGTTGAATCATTAAATTTAAAATTTGAGATCAGATTTTATAATTTTTTGATTTTAAGGACTCCTCAGGGATGGGATATTTATTAAAAAAATCAAAAATAAAGGCATAACAATCTTTATAAGAACTTACTTCATAATTATAAGACCCTCCATTTTTAGAAATACTTCCTTTATTCCCTAGGTATATTTTTATAATATTTAATAAATCTATATCTTTAGCATGTTGAGTTAAAATAAATCTAACTCTAATTGAATTAACCAAACTATAAGAAGATGTAAAACAACCTTCTCCCGTCACAAAACCAACTAACCAGTAAGGGTCGTATATAAAATTTTTATGGTTTTTTTCTACGACTGTCAAATTGGTCTCGGTTATTTCATCTTCCGAAAAAGTATAACCTGAAATTTCTGGGAAAGCTTTTTTTAAACTATTGCTTCCACCCCTGCCCTGTCCCAGGTTGGGGCAAGGGTTTAATAAATAATTGTTTAAACTAAATTTTAAGCTGACAATTTTTTTTAAACCTTCAATATTCAAATGATCTCCGTCATTCATAATGTTCGCTATTTTACTCCACAAAAAAAAATCAAATTTTTTTTTAGTTAATAAAGGATAATTATAAAAATGAGGTATAACAATGTTAATTATATCACTTAATTTATGTATAGAATAATAAACAGTATTTTTTTTTTCATCTTTATAGATCTTTCCTATACCCCCAAAAAATTCTTGTAGTTTTAATAATAAAGGTAAATCTTCAATATTTAAACCAATAATATAAACAAGAGTAACAGATCAATTTATTTTATGAGTTTTACTGGTTTTTATTGAACAAGAAAAACAGGACTCAGCATCTGAAAACCCTGAAACAAAAGAAGGATTAAGCCCTAATTGTGGCAATACTATATTGGAAGAAAGAGTGTTTAAATTTTTAGACTTTACTTCAAATAAGTAAACACCCTTTTCACCTTTAGCAATTTTAGCTATTTCAGCGCGATTATTAAAAGGATCACTAATTAAAAATTTAACATATGGGTGCTTATGTCCCTTTTTCGCGCCATAGGCGAGAGAATTGTTGTAACTTATATTTTTTTTAAATATATTAGCATGAAGGGCAGAACCAAAAAAATTATAATTTAAAATTTTTTTATTATTAAAGTCTATACTTTCGACCATAAAGAAAAGTAGAGTCAGCGCTTATTTGCAACTGCTCCCCGAACCGTACGTGATAGTTTCCCATCATACGGCTCTCTAAGTTAGAAAGAAACGGATATATAAACAGATAAGGAAGGAAAATAAGACAACAGGTCCAAAACTATGATTTTGAGGGGCCTCGGTAGCTTGATATTTTTTTCATATCTTCATGATTTAGATTACCTTTATGTAGTTCATCATGGTGATATTTACACAAGGGTATCTGTTTTCGTTCGACGGCTCCTTTTCATTGAGTCCAGGTAGTGTTGCCTGTTCTAAGTTTTTGTCTAATGTCGGCAATTTGCCTTAGATGGTGCATCTCTACTTCGTGGGTGGTTTCGCATATTATACAGCAGGCAGGTAACCCGTAAGTTAGTTTACCTGCTCACGTTGTACTTAGAATTTCATTTGTTATTTGATCAAGGTTACCAAAGATAGGGTGCTTTTTCGTTTCGTAATCATATGTCGCTTTAAAGGTTTGTGGGGTATTTAGTTTTAGAGAAGTGGCAGGGTCTTCTAGATCATAGCCAAAGGTGTTAAATGTTTTTTTGATCGTTTTCAGTTTTAGTTTACGTGCCAGTGTTAGTGCACAGGATTGTCTTAGTATTCAAACTACTCTAGAGAGGAGTGGTCTGTTTCCGACGAATCTGTACGCATTTAACAAGCCGGTGATCTTGCTGTTGAAGAAACGTAAAATATCATAATGTGTAAGATGTATCATATCTGTTCTTCCTTTGGCTAGTACTTTATTTAGGTGATTTCTTCTCGCAAATTTATGTGTGACTAACTTGTTCACGATATCTTTGATCGGAGCGTCTACAGCCATTCTTAAGGTAGATCTTCGAGTGATTTTATTTCCGGCTTTACCTTTGAAGGAATTATAAATAGAAACATTGTCACGTCTTCTGATCTCTGCACCTAAAAATCTAAATCCTTCTCTAGTGTTAGTAATCGTAGTTTTTTGATCATTTAATTCTAGGCCTAAATTCTTTTCTAGGTACGACGCTATCTTTTCTTTTATACTTTCTGCGAACTTTTTGTCGGATGCTAATATAATTACAAAGTCATCAGCATATCTAATGTATAAACTTCTTCGGTAGTCAGGGTCTGACATATCTAATTTACTCGTCTTTCTCATTGATTTAAGTGCCTCTAAGGCCAATTCGGGTTTTGTTATTTTGTAGTATTTTCTTCTATTCTCATAATAAGTATAAGCGGGATTGAGTTTTCTCTTTTTCCCTTTATTCATTTCATCGTGCAAGCTCTCGACAAATTTATCGAGTTTATCTAATACTATGTTAGAAAGAAGGGGTGAGAGGATACTTCCTTGCGGAGTACCTAATTTGGTTTTTATAACTCTACCTTGTTCATCTTTATAACCAGCTTTTAACCCTCTTTCAATGAGCGTAAGTGTTCGGGTACAAGATATTTTTTCCTCGATCGTTCTAATTATAATTTCATGTGGAATCCTGTCGAAACATTTCGAAATATCCCCGTTTATAACTCACGACATATGTCCACCTCTCATATGTATTCTTTCCAGCGCATTGGTCAATGATTTTCCCGGTCTGAAACCAAAGGAAGATTTACTGAAATACGGTTCAAAAATAGCATTAAGTATTACCTGTAGAGCTTTCTGTACTATTTTTTCTCTGGGGTTTCCAATTAAGAGAGGTCTAGTTTCGCCGGGTTTATTGGTTTTAGGGATAAGTTTAAGTCTAGCAGGGGTAAATTTAAATCTACCCTCCTTTATATCTCTCGAAGTGTTGTCAAATCATTCGTTATTTATTTTATCAAGTGTTTCTGTTGTGGCTCCTCGAGTCATGTTCCCGGGGTTACTCTTTATTAAGGAGTAACAGGACTTTAACATAGAAGGGCTTATTATTCTTGAAATTCCGTTGTATCTTCCGTCTTTTTGTTTATATTCGTCCAACTGGCTTAGGACTACTTTATAGAGTGTGGGCTCTAAAATTTCCCCTTCGCGAGAAGGTTTTCTAACTGTACTGTACTTCCTGCTCCCTGGTGCAGTACTATTACAGTTCCGTGTCCGCATTATTTCAACTTGACGTAGAATAGAGGCGGTTACATCCCGAATTCCTTTACAGGACTGATTTGGAGTTATCTTTAAGATCGCTCCCAGGTTGACTTGTTTAGGTTCTTGCGCAATTTGTTTCCCTTCGTTAGGGTTCGCTCTAGCTCGTAGGATGGTAATCCTGTTCATGATACCAGGATTTTCCTTTCTCCAATTTCCGGAAGTTAATGGAGTTACTTTGGCTAGACTAGTATAGACAGATCCGTGTAGTACACTAGGTTCCTTCTTATCCGCGAGTTGCGTGTCAAGTTTCTCATCGTAACCGTGCAAGTCTGCCTCTCAACACATTGATTTACTGTACGGAGCAATAATCAAGGGGTATCTATGCCCTGCTACAACTCAAATAGGCTTGTTAGGTTCTATTCGGTCAGGCAGAGAGGCTATGTGTATGGAATTTTCTAGATTTTCCATTCCTACGACACAAAGGTAGACTACCTGTGAAGTCTTTCCGCAGTCTTTAGTTAAGTGAGACGGCGCACTCATGATAAATGCATGTGCTGTAATGATAACGTTAAATAGTTGATGATCCCCTTGTAAAATTTGAACCCCCGGGGCTGCTAATTCTAGACGGATCAAAACGGATAAGGCCGTTCCAATCATACCCGCAAATACTGCAAATATTAAGTAGAGAGTACCAATATCTTTAGCATTTGTAGAAAAAAGTCACCTATTTATAAACCTCATAGTTAAAAAAAAAAAATTTTTTTTTTTTGTTAGTTTTGTTTGTTTTTTTTTGTTTGTTTTTTTTTTTTTTTTTTTTTTTGTTTGTTTTTTTTGTTTTTTTTTTTTTGTTTTTTTTTTTTTTGTTTGTTTTTTTTTGTTTTTTTTTGTTTTGTTTTTTTTTTGTTTTTTTAGTTAAGAGAGACTGGGGGGGAAACCACAACCAGACGTTTAAATTTTTTTTACATCTCTTTTTAATTTTAGCTTCAGTATTTAAGCTTAAAAAATTCGTTTTTAAGACCTACTACAAAACGTTAAAACGGTTCCGCCGACTGATTCATATAAAAAAGAAAAAAAAGAAGGGAAGGGGAGGTAAGGTATTCAAGCCAAATTTAACACTTTACATCTCCCTCAAATTAAGTTTACGGATTATGTGAAAAATTTTTATATTGCCTTTAAATTAATAAGACGCATAGATTAAATTATTTACATAAGCTTAAAACTCCGGGTTTATTAAAGCAAAATTAAAATTTTTAATAAAATTAATATTAGAATTTAAATTATTCTTTCTAGTTTTGCTTATGTTAGCAGGATTTATCTGTATTAAATTTACCCCCCTGAGGGCTTGATGCGGAACCGCCTTTGATAATATTAATACTAAAATTTTACTGTTTAAATCTTACAGATTAATTTTACTATCAATTATCAATTTTAACCTCACACACCTCAGAGTTATTTTTTTTTTATAAGATTATATTAAAAATAAGGTTAAACCCTAGTTACGCAAAGCGAATGAAGTCAGAGTTAAAAAAGTTAAAATGATGATATACAGTAAAATTATTATTGTTATTTTTTTTTTTACGCTCCATTACACCTATACCTTAGACTCAAATAGGTGCTGTACTATATACGCAGTATGAATAAGAGAGAGTTTTTTTTCACCCATAAATGGGTGAATAAGGTGTGATAAAAAAGAAAAAAAATTTTTTTTAACAATTTAAAAGTTTTATATAAAACTTTTTGATCACTCTGCTTACCTTTAATTAAGAATCCAAAGGCAAGGCAAAGCCTTGCCTTTGGGTTAAATATATTAAATGTATTTGCCTAAAACGAGTCAAGGCGTACACGGCGATAAATTTAAGTAAAAGTTAATTTTACGCATTCCACCTAACACCTTTGAGGGTGAGAGCAGAGGGTGCAGGGTTAGCTTATTAGAAGGACTAAGGATTTATTATTTTCTAAAGCTAAGCCAAAGGCAAACCTAATTAAAAAATGGTGCAATAACTACTACGGCCTCGTATGTTGATAATTAATAAGTAGCTCTGCTTTTTATTTTAATCAAGGTCTAAAGGGCGTTCTTATTTTATAAGGCAGGGCAATTATTGTGCAGCCCTATTTTTTAACCCATATGGCACAAATTGTTTAATTTTTTTATACATTTTTATTTATCGCGATTATTTTTATTATTTTTTTTAATTAAAAAAAAAACATGGATTTGCAGCGTACCGTTAGGAGTGTTATGTTATTTAATTAAAAACTAAACATACCGTTTTAGAATACACAATACCAGTATCATTAAAAATTACAGTAGAAGTAGTACTATATAGTAGACAGAGCCAAGTACATAGACCAAAAATTTAACTTTAATTATAAATAATATTCTTTATCTTTTATCATTTATAGAGCTCCGCTCTTATTTTTTTTTTTTTACGTCGCGCGTACGCAGCCAAAGGGCCCAATTAGGGTAAAAAAAATATGCAAAAGACCTAGATCTTTTTAAATAATATGCGAAAAAAATGACAAATTTTTATAATTTAGGTTTATCTAATTATTACGATCTTTTTTATTTTTTTATTTTACTTGCTTGAAAATCCAAGCATCCTTTGGCTTAAGCACTAGCCTAGTTCTAATCATCTGTTTTATTTACCAATCGTTATCTTTTACTCTTCCCTGGCAGGCGTTAGCACATGCAGGGGTACCAGGTACGCGCTTAGTGATTACCTCCCAAACCCAGACCTTTATTTTACCTTTTACATTTACATTTCTAAAATCTTACCGCTCCGCGTTTTTATTTATTTAAGGGCTTTTTGTTCATAATTAAATATTTATAAAAGAGGTTTACCACACTAAAAGTCACTGTATTTGTGTTGGTTTAAACCTTATACTACTAAAGTTTGTTTTCCTCAATATTTTAATAGATACAAGGAAAGGAAAAGCAAGGCCGATTAATTTTTATAAAAAAAAAAAATAAAATATGTTACTACCCTTAAGTTTTAAATTTAACGCCTAATACCTTGCACTAATACGCAGCATACTTTAATTTTAGCACTGCCCACCTTTTATTTTTTTGCATGCGCAGCGTTGCTTGCCTTAGGAGGTAGAGTTGTTTTTCTCGCTTCGCGCTAAAAATAAGATAATTTATACTACTGGCTAAGGCAAGCGGTTTAAGCTATTTTCTTAAAATTTGTTTGTTTTGTTAAAAATGCGAGTCTTGCAAGTTTTGTGGCTAAAAAAAAATATAAAGGCGGAGCCACTAACTATATAATTAGGTTATATTTAGCTAAAGCATATCAGGACCACGGGGTTTTCAACCTAAAAAAGCAAAAGGATTCAACTCTCAATTAATAAATTAAAATAAGAGTTTGTAACTAGATGTCTAACTAACCGACTACTTTAAAATCTAAAGACGGTAAAATTAAGATTTGCCCTGGGAGAGTATTGAACTCCCTGCTCTACTTCTTCAGAGTAATGCTTTAACCATTTAAGCGACCAAGGCTTGATATTTTAACCCATTAACCAACCAGAGCACATACACAGCAAATTATTTATTTGAGGCAAGCTAATATTTTATCTTCCCAGGCTGACATTAGCACATGCAGAGGTACCAGGTACGCGTTTAGTAGATCTAGTCAGGTATATTTTTATTCTTATTTAATAAATAAAAATTTTAGCGATACCCCTAGATAAATCAGATTAACTTTTTTACTTTTCAATTACGCTCCGCAGCTATATACATCCTTTCCATTTAAGGCTAGCAGTAGGCGGAGCGCTAGAGAAAAAAAAATTTTTTATTTTTTAATTATAGCTGCTTTAGGAGTCTATTAAAAAGCCAGTACGTAGCATAAGTAAAATATTTTTATCAGTACCGCCTTTGGCGCAAAAATAAAAAAAAATAAAAAAAATAAAAAAATAAAAAAAAAAAATAAATAAATAAATAAATAAATAAATAAATAAATAAATAAATAAATAATTAAATAATAATACCTTTAAGGCAGAGCGGCGTAGCAGAGAATATTTCTATTTTTTCGCTCCGCAGGCGGAACCGCTAAATAGTTAAAATAGGTATGCCAAATTATTTAAATCTAGGTAGCCTAATTATTTTAAGGGTGGAGCCAGTACTTAAATCAAAATTATAGTAAGGCGTACGCAAAAAAAAAATGTAAAAACCAATAAGCCTTAAATAAACATAAACCTATTTTTTAAAAAAAATTAAGCATTATACCAATTAAGGGCGGAGCCAGACAATATATTTTATCAATTTTTTCGCTCCGCATTATTTAAATTTTTTTTAATCAAGGGCGGAGCCAGATCTTATTTTTTTTTTCCTTCTAATCAAAGTGACAAAGGCGCAAAACACCCTGTTTTAAAAATCAAAAGGGATACTTAAACCTCAATTTTTACAGTAGCCTGGCTTTATTGCTTTCTCGCACCCTTTAAAAGCCCACCTATAAACCCTGTATCATTAGGAGGCACAGCACCTTTTGTGTGCGTAGCTGTGTAGTTTCGTAGCATCTTAATAGGAAAACACAAACACAGTTTGCACAATAGTGAAGGTCTGGTCAGTGTCATATAAATATATAGAATAAAAAACTAAAAAATTTTGCCTACAAAGAACCCATTCACAATACGCAGTAGTAAAAGTTTAATTATTTAGCCTTTGACGGGAGATATATAAGATGTGGTGTCATCAAGTTCAATATTAAATAAAAAGTTATCTTTTTTATAAGCGATCTAAACTCACCCTTTTTTTTTTTTACAGCCTAAAAAAGCAAAAATTAAAAACTCAAAAAAAAATCCCAGATTATAAATTCTGAATTGATAAGATTATTGGAGAAAGATAGATTTGAACTATCATATTTGTGGTGCAAACACAACTGATTACCATTATCAGATTTCCCCTTTATATGCCGCCTTAATGTTAATTATATAAACTGAAACTGCTTAATCCTCTAATTTTTTTTTTAAGGCCCCAAAGGTGGAAAGCGCTAAAATTAATTTTGTCTTATGCTCTTTTTAAACCATAGCAAAGCATACGCCTTCCTTGGGTTTTAATTATGCAGCAAAACCTTTTTTTTTTAATGACTAAAAGAAATTTTTTTAATCCGTTAGTCCGTTAGGCATATCAAAGAAAAATAAAATAATCAAAGAAAAAAAGGTTATTAGTCAGTCATAAAAACATAGTACGCCTTTTGGTAGACAGACATAACGTGTACGCTTAAAATATTTATTTATGTCCCCAGGTAGCAAGGAAATTATTTTAAGCTTTTCGTATTACAAATTTTACTGCGCAGCATTATTAAATAATATAATTAAAAAATTTTACCTAATTTAGCAGTACTATGTACGCAACACAGACTTATTCTTATTCTGATTCTTATTCTTATTTTTATTCTTATTCTTATTATTTTTATTCTTATAAAAATTTTTTTTTATTTGAGCATCCGTACAAATAATAAGCGTACAAATAATAAACGTGCTAATAATATGAATAAAAAACATATGATAAATAAACGTACAAGGCCCTTCCCACCTTTCTCACCAAAGGTGTGTGAGGGCAGAAAAAGTATACATAGCCTTAAAAAAAAAATTTTTTTTTATAACCTTGTACGGCCTAGGCACACAAATTATTTAACTGTGGTTCATAGGCACAAAAAAATAAGTATACAAAAGGGGTTAAATTAAGTTTTATTTTCCAGCAGCACTTTCCAGTACGGCTACCTTGCTATGACTTTTGAGATGTTACTTAAATGCCTTAACGACAAATACTTTTCTTAAAATAAGATGTTTATAAAATAAACTTTGCTTAAAATTTAAGCTTATAATATTTTAAAGTTTAAAAATACTCACCGTTTCCAACAGTTTAAATTCCTTCCCAGCGACAGACAGTTAGTTCATCAAGAATTAATGCTTCACCGTTGCGTCTACTTATCAACGATTACTCGAAATTCCTTCTTCATGGACCCGAATTTCAGGGTACAATCTGTAATACGACTTCTTTTTTGTGATTAGCTCTTTCTTTCGATTTTGCTTCACATTGCTAAAGCCCACGTGGCACGTCTATAGCCCAAGGTCATAAGGGCCATAACGGCTTGTCTTCGCCCCAAGTGGATCCTATGTTATCCACTAACTTAGGTAATAGCTAAGTATAAATTAGCTGAAGGGATTGCGTCCGTTAAAATCTAGGAGTTAACCTTACTTCTCACAAGACGGACTGACGACAGCCATGCAACACCTGTATTTTTAATAATATAACAATTAAAAAGATTAAAAAAATTAATAAATTAGTTTTTTATAGCTTAGATTAATTCTTAAGCTGTAAAAAAAAAAAGATAATTTTTAGGGATCTTTATCTTATATTTGGTAATCAAACTTACCGTTTCCATCGTCCGATATGGCGTTATTTATAATTAATAAAATATTATTAATTACGAAACTCTAAATTATAGTTATTTTAACACGAAGTGACATTTATCTCTACAAGGCCCAAAGGGCAAAAAAATAACTTATTCTAATACAATCTTATTTAGGTGGCGCGTACGCGACTAAAACAGAAAGTATTAGAACAGAAAATTGTGCTACTAATTTTATAAGAGCAGAACAAATTTTCTAAATAAATTTAGCGGTGGTTATTAAAAATAAAATTCTTACCTTAAACCTTTGAGTTTAAATTAAACTTTAGAGGTAAAAGGCATAGAACAAGACAAAAGTTTTTTACTGTTAAGATTTTTTTTAAGAGTTTATTTATTGCATGTTCTCACTACACTTCCGCACTTTTTATCCCTAATCTAAAATTAAGGAAGCGCATAAAATAAAAATTAGTACTGTAATTTACTTTTTTTTATTTTAATTTTAAAAGTGTTTTGTATTTTTCCTTCCCTTAACCTAAGGAGTTAACTTAAGTTAAGACAAGTTGGTAAAAAATTTATACCGACTTTTATTTATCAGACGTACACAGCAAGGCGTACGCAGCAAATAGAAGAATAATTTATTTTGCGGGACAAATTTTATCGTATTTCACGAACCTGAAAAAACAAAGAATTTTATTTTTACGTTTAAAAACCTTTTTTTTAAAATATTCAAGACACTGGTAAGATTTTACGCGGACTATCGTATTAAATAACATGCTTCACTTCGTTTGCTTCAAGACCGACTAATTTTTTTGTTTTCAGACTTTGCGACCGTACTCACAAGGCGGAATGGTTCACGTGTTAACTTTCCCACTAACCGTTTGCTAATGAGTACCATTCATCGTTGGCAGAGAGGGTACTTGGGTATCTAATCCTTTTTCCTGTGGCTCTCCTTAGTTCCTCAGCGTCAATCTTTACATGAGAAGCTGCTTACGCCTTGAGCATTCTACCGTATCTCTAAATATTTCATCCCTACTTAAAGCATTTAGCGGTTCAAACTCCATTAGATTCTATCTTTAAATTGCTTTAAAAAGATGCCTACGAACCCTTTACGCCTGTTTATGACGACTAACGTTTGCGTCTCTGGCCTTACCGAGTCTTCTGGCACCCACGATCATCAAATTATTCATACATTTTATAAATTTATTATTTATTTTTTCTACCTTTATTCATTCCAGACTTTATTTCTATTATTTCTAATAAACCGTTTTCAGTAAAGTGTTTTTTTTCTTCTATATATTTAGCTATTTTGCATCAATCTAAATAATCTAAATTCTTAATACCTACCCTTGCCTCAACCTGAGACAGGGCAGAGGTTATAGGATATTTTTTAAAAAAGGGTATTATTTTACTATTTATATCCGCAAAATTTCCTATTACTAAATTTACAGCAGTTCTTTTAGGGGTTTTTTCAAGTCTTCCTGATTTAAAAAAGTCTATTATCAGTTCTAACAGTTTAATGTCACGGTTATGTTGAGTTAATCTAAATCTTAAATATGGTTTTAATCCTAACTTGGATTCAGAGGATTTCCTTACTCCAGCGTCAAAGTTACCCTCTCCGCTGACAAATCCCGATATTCAATTAGGATCTGGAATATTTGTAACTTCGATTGTTTGTCTTAAAGCGGGGGAAATTTGTGTAAACTCAGTCTTAATTAGGTCTGAAACTCCTAAATTCATAGAAGCTTTTAAATTTACTATTTCTTGCAACCCTGCTTTATTAAGGTGAGCTTTTTCATTCATTAAATTAACAATTTTTTCAAATAATAAAAAATCTGCACCTTTTTGTTGGCGTACGCAGCGAGAGGGTATTTTTTAAAATGTGGTATAATAATATGAACTATATCCTTTAAATCAGCTACAGAATATTTTAGAGCATTTGAATTTTTATCTATTTTAAAAGTTCCTATTCCTCCAAAAAATTCTTGTATTTGATATAATAATTGGCTATCTCTTACATTTAACCCTATTTCAAAAAAAGATCTTACTCTTCAACCAGTGCTTAAATTTTCATCTTTATAAATTGTAGTTGAAAAATACCCCTCCCCATCTATTAAGCCTGTTACAAAATAAGGAGTTAGTTCAAATTTAGAATTTACTTCAGTAATAACCTGTTTAGAACTTTGTGTAGAATAATATAATTTATTACTTTGCTTAGAAAGGTTTTTGACAGGATGGTTTCTTTCGATTCCCGTTAGAGTACACCTTAAAGTTCCCTTGTTACTCTTGCTAAGGGACACTCAACTACCGTCTACTCGTTGCTCTTTTACAGATATATTTTTTAAATTTAATGACGATGTACTCGGCATACTCAACATTAAATTTATATCTGATTTAGATCCGCGATCACCCATTTCACTTTCGTTTATACTATAACTTTTTACCTTCACAGTAATTATAATAATATTTTTTATAATGCTATTATAGACTGGACAAAAAAATATTTTTTTGATCTGAGTAATTACTTCAGCCACTTCAATTATTAAATTAAACATTAGAACTAAAATCGATAAACTCGATAAACTCTTACTTGTTTTTTTTTCAAGTATATTTAATTTTAAATTATCCATCTCCCGATGAAACACCTTGCGATGGAAGTTTGGTATTATAGTCTTTAGGGATTCCCCGGAGTTTGATAGTTTTAGCCGTAATAGTGTTTTCCTAGGACACTTGACAGCTTTGGACGACACTGATAGTAACGGATATATCATTATTTCTCAATTGCAACAAATTTATTATTGTGCAACCTTTCGTTACGACACCAAAGGTGACACACCTTCGATTTCGGTTAGCTAGTTCACTCTTACGAGCATTGACTAATATTCTCGACTGCTGATAGCGTTGATGTAAGCCGTGATATCATATAAATACTATACCCTCAAATAGAAATTTTTTTGGCTTTCTATTTAAATCTCTTACATAAAAAACGACAATTTAACGTTTAATACCGCTACTTGGGTTATCTCATTCCCAATGTGACCATTTGGTTCCTCAACCGTGGCTTTTGATCGTAGGCTTGGTTGGGCTATTATCCCTCCAACTACCCTTAAACAAATTAAATAGAATTTCCACAACAGATTATTAATCCTTTATTTTTAGCGAAGGCCCAAAGGGCATATCTTCGTCATAAATTTTTATTCCATCCATTTGTGATGAATTGCAGATGATCTTATTTAAAATACTCACCCCTACACCCAGATTTATTTTTAATTTTATATTACTCACCATTTTAATAGAAAGCTAATAAAATTAAACACAATCAGCGATTTGCATGCCTCAAAACTACCGATTAACGTTCAATCAGAACCAAAATTAAATTCTATTTAGGGTTAAATAATAATTAACATTTATCGCCTTGTAACCATTTTTTAGGTAATTATAATTATAATTATAATTATTTATAAACAATTTTTTTTATCTTTAAATTGCGATATTTTTTTTTTATTATTTTATAACATTCGATTATTTCACGATTTGTTATATTCTCTTTTAAGAGTAATAGAGTTTGAATTTTTGCTACCAATTACATTGCAGTTTATCTACGATTTTAGGTTGGTATTTTTTAAATTATTATAGTATTGGAAAACGTACGCTGGAAAAAAATATATAAATATATTTTTTTTAGCCTTTTACCCTGCGTGCCTAGAGGGTAGGCCTAAGGGTTTGTAAAACATCTTATTGGAGTCGAACCAATAAACCCTTGTTCCGAAGACAAACGCTGTACCAATTCAGCTAAAGATGTTATTTAGTTTATATGTTTACTATATGCTAATATTAAGGGCGGAGCCACTATATCTTTTAAGGTATATTTAACAATTAATAAATTGCTATTCTATTTATAAATGTCAATGGATCCGCAAATAAAAAAATAAGGGATATAAAGGGTAAGATTTATATCAATATTATTAATAAAGTTAGGCCAGAATAGTAGTATTACTAAAATTATATAATGGCTCCGCCCTTATTATAATTAATTTGTAGTAGTTATAGTGGCTCCGCCCTTAATAGAAAAAGTAGTATTTGTAGTAGAAATATAAAAGAGCTTTAAATTAGCCCTTCTTTAATAAATAAGCAAAGAAACTCGGAAGGATAAGATTAAAGCCTCGCGCTTCGCTGGCGTAGCCGAAAAATTATATATTAGTACGCGTACGCTACGCTGGGAACGCAAAAATTTTAGGTAAAACCTTAAATAAAAAAGAAAATTTTATATTTAATATAAAGTATAGTGTACGAGTAAAGAGACTTGAACTCTTACATTCAATAGAACACCAAATCCTAAGTTTGGCCTGACTACCAATTTCAGCATACTCGTTAAAGATTTTTAATACTTATATTTTAATGTTATAAATATAAATCAGAGACCTTTGATACTTTTAAGCAGATATAAGTTATAAATCGAAAAAAAAGTGAATATCACGTTTTACCTTCCACATTTATCTAAAGCAGTACGCAAGTTTTTATTATCAGCCTTTGCCCACGCATGCTTTGAAAAAAATAAAAAATTTTTTTTTTAGCAGGCCAGGGGGTAAAAGTAAAAAAAAAAATTTTTAAAACCTTGTACGCAAAAGGTGAGAAGTTAATAGTTAATTTTATCATATCATTTTATCGGTAAAATTTAAACTAGTTTAAAAAAATATAAACCCCAGGGCTGGCGTAGCCATGAAAATACCGCGCCTTTCACATTAGGCTTTAATCCTAAAAGGCAGGCGGTGTTTTTAATAATTAAAAAAAAATCTTTTGGCACGAAGTCGCTTTGTTTACTTCTTGCAATTTATAACTAAATAATAATTTTAGGCCCCATAGGCAGCAAGCAATCAATTACCTTTAGCTTATTATCCTTTTTAAACTTTTTTTCTTTATTTTTTCCGTAGGACATATAAAAATTTTAATTTTCAGATCAGCCCTCTCGATTTTAGTTTACGCGTTGGTCTTTAGGTTTAGGTAAAAGTTTGCTCCATACTTCCACGCATTACGCGTCTGGTATACTAGTTAATATCAAACCTATTTTAGTTTCCTAGATATGTAGTAACTAATGTTTAAAAGTAAAAAGGTAAAATTTTTTTCCTTAAGTTGTTTGAAAATAAACTTTTTAAACCCTTACTATATTGTCGCTTCGCATTAAACCTTTAATAAAGGCTACTATTTAATAAAGGCAACTATTTATTAAAGGCAACTATTTATTAAAGGCAACTATTTAATAAAGGCAAATTAAAAAAAAAAAATAACACAATCTAATATAGGTAAAATTAAAAATCCAAAACTTTAATTAAAATAGGGGGTAGAGTAATCGAAACTCTGTCTATAAAGTGTAAATTTATTGCTATACCACTCAGCTAACCCCCTTTAAACACGAAAATGAAAAATATAAATTGTCTGTGTAAAAAAGCAATAAAATTTTATATTTTGTGCTTGCCAGGCCTTGCCGTACGGCTAAGTTAGGCAAGCCCAAATTTTAGCAACTACTTGGCCCCGTCGTGCCTTTGGTTTAATTATAAGACTGCTTAAGAAAAAAAAAAACGATTCGAAAAAAAGAAATTAAAGCCGTACGGCAGAAAAAATTTTTACTTATAATTTTTATCTAGTCACAACACCCCTTTAAATACTAGATTACAATATATCTCTTTTATAATATTTTTCTCGCTCCACGCTAAATTTAAAAATTACCCTTTTTCCTACAATAGTAATTACTGAGTTGATCAGATTTGAACTGATATTAACCACTTCCAAAAAATGATGTTCTGCCAATTAAACTACAACTCATATTTTCCGCCTTATATATTTGTTTCTGGAGCGTTGAGCCCTCAGATAATAATAGACTAGTAGGGCTAGACAATAATTAACTTTTGAGGGCAGGGAGCGGGGGTTTAAAAGATTGCGCCTTGTTTTTAGATTATTAATAAAGAACTAGGACTAAGCATGTATCATCCTCAATCTTAATTATAACGGAAATAATAGACAATTAATATTGCGCTTCGGTTTGCGAAGCAGCAAAGTAGCAAAGCATAGAAGTACATAAGAAGCGAGGCAAAGCTATAAGGATATATAGAAACCCTGGTTGCTTTATAAAACACCCTTTTATGAAAGCCATGCATCAAAGCGTGCGTAAAGGGTAATTTTACGAAGTAGGTGGAGCGTTTATTAAAAATTTAGATAAAAGAATTGTATATTCAATTCATGACTTAGGCTTCCCCTCTTCTATTTTTAGCTCTTTTAAATATAAATTTTACACTTTTGGCTGCGAAGCGTGAAGCGCGAAGCGCGAAGCGCAAGATATTAATAATACTTTTTATGATTACGCTCAGAACAAACCCAGGAGGTTATTTTTAATTATAGAAATTTCTATTTAATGGACTACAACCGCTGCGTTAAAAAAAAAAAGGGTTTTACACACTGCTACAGCGTTGCCAAAGGCTAATCATAAGCATATTCACCGTGTTAAATTTTAAACTAAACTGTAGTAGCGTGAAGTGAGGTACATAATAACAAGGTGTTTAGCTAAACATTATTTATTTTTTTATTTGCATCCCCACATTATATATTTTATTACTGCTCTGCTTAAGAAAAAAAAAAAAAACAAAACACATAAATATACCGCTACGCGCAAAAAAAAATTTTTATTTAAAGCTGCTTTGCTTTATGTTGCCTTTTTAAACCTTTTATTAGGCCGCAAATAAAAGAAAATCTAAAAAAATCTTACTAGTCTTAATATTTTCCCGTATTTCATCTTAAGCCACGCGCTGAGCGATAATAATTATGGCTACACCCTTAAAGAGGGGAAACCTGGTTTTTTTAAATAAAATTGCCGAAATTTGGACTTGAACCAAAATTAATATCTTACAAGGAAACGGTTTTACCAATTAAACTATTCCGGCTTAAAAATTTTATTTAGTTTGCCTTTATATTGCTCTACACTAGCATGTAAAGTAAAGAAAACATTTTTGTTATTATATCACTTAGAATTTATAATAAAAAAATAGGCTTTCAATATAAATCATCCAAAGGTCAAAATCTTAATGCAGCTAAAATTGAAAATCACAACTCTACACCCAGAAGTGTAAGAAACGTTAGACAAGGATTATTAAGCAACAAAAATGCTTCGCCTACAAACATTAATAAAAAGTTTATATTGTTTACTCTTTTTTTTTATTAACAGGAGTAATATTTTTAATTAACTTTGCGTACACACGGGCGCCATCGAGTTGTAATTAAAAAAACAAGCAACAATAAAATACTAATATTAATATTACTCATTAAATGACGAGGCAAGTTTAAGGCGAGCAAACTGCGTACTACTTATAAAAAAGAGAGGCTTATTATTTACTGTGGGATGTGTACCAAAGCATACCCTACTTTACCTTTTTTTTTTAGCTTTTACGCTACAGTGAAACAGACATTTTACTAATCTATAAGGAATTTTGTCACTAGGATGAAAAACTAAATTTTTAAAAACTCTTTTTTATGTTATTTATTAGGGCATTACGTGTGCAGCAACAGCAAAAAGTTATTTTTTTTTTTTAATATTGAATTATAACCGTAAGTTAAGGAATCCTGTAATCCTGTCTTCCAGTTATCCAGTTATCCCGTAATCTAGTGAGCCTGTAATCATATAATCCAGTAAGCCTGTAAACGCGCTAAAAAAAAAACATGTAAAAAAAGTAATAAATAAATTGTTTTGTTTTAGGCGGTAAAAAAGGAACGCTAATTTATAGAACTAGACAAGACCTTAGTATCATCAAGGGCTGTTAAAAAAAGAAGCGAGCACACACCCACCTTTGGCTGTGAAGCGCGAAGCGCAAGAGAAGCAGGATATAATTACAAGGCTTCTAAGATGTATAGTTTTAATTAATATATAGTTTTTTTGTAGCTCTTACCAGACTTGAACTGGTAATTTGAGTATGAAACGCTCAAGTAATACCTATTTTACTAAAGAGCCTTTTTAAGTCATAGTATATTTTCCGCCTTCCATCTTTGACTGATCTAATAAGTACGCGCGTACGCAGGCTTAGAGGATCCAAACCGCAAGGTATAAATATACCGCTACGCGCAAAAATTTTAGTAAAATTAATACCTTTACTATTTTGTGTACGTACGCGATATCTGCAAATCGGTTTCGCGCTATTATCTAATTTTTATCTTGCTGACGATGCGGGGTACACCGCTAAGACGTTGTTTTTATAGCTTTTTCTTTTAAGCCTCTTAAGCAGTTAAAGATTTGTGTGGTTAAAGTATGCGGCTGCCTTGAAAAAAAAAAATATATTTTTTTTTCTAATAATTTTTTGTCTAAACTATAATTAATATTTCTACGTTTAATGCTTTAAATTATTTTGCCGCGTACCTGCTACACTCACCAAAGGTGGGAGTAATATTTTATTAAGTGAAGTGTAGCTAGATTTTTTTAAGGTTAATAATAGAAAAAAGGTCTCCAGGTTTTTTTAATGGTTATAATCAAGCCAAAAAGGGGAGCCTTATTTTTTATCCGTAATTTAAGGGCAAAGCCACAAATTTAATATAGAGTTTAAGTTTTTAGCTAGAGGCAGGAAGTATCAAATTAGGACCGCGGAGCGGCAAAATTTAGAAATTAGAATTAGAAATTATTCAGCCTTTGCCCCTGCGTGCTTTGAAAAAATATAGATTTTTTTTTAAAGGGAGAAAAAAGAAACTTTGAGGAAATTAGGAATCGAACCCAACCCTCCAGCTCATGAGGCTGGCGTGCCGACCTTAGCACCATTTCCCCATTTTATACGCAAGATACCTATATATCGCGCCTTTGGCTGCGTACGCATATACTAGAAAAAAAAATATATAAGAAAATATATTAATAAAAAAATTAAATTTTTTACTAAACCTGCACCCTTTTTATTAACCTATCGTTTTTGTTAGTATAAGAGAACAATAAATTAGGTAGAATCAGGGATTTGAACCCTGTACTTTGTCGCCACAAGACATTATTTTGCCAATTAAATTAATTCTACCATTTTTACTAACTCCTCCGGCTTAGTAATAATTAGCTTTTAAGGCGGAGCGGCGTACTAGAAAAAAAATATATTTTTTTTTTTCTCGCTTCGCGCTAAGAAGAGTTATTATAGAGTTTTCCTGTTAAAATTAGCACTCAGAGCGTACGCCTTCATAATATTTAATTAAACCTTAAATTAAAGAATTAGAGACTAGGTTAAGATTTTTGTGGCTAAAAGGTTTGGGGTTAGAGAGTTAAAAGAATTTATTTTTAAGGCTCAGACTTATGCTAGCAACCTTAAAAAAAGGAGGGCTAGCTAGATAAATTTTTCTTAACCCTTTTCTCCCTTTTTTACCTAGAGTTTACGTGGTGAAAGCCAGGAAAAACTATTAAGCACTAGCAAAAAAAAAAATATATTTTGCTGATCTGTTGTGAGGACTTTGAAGCCTTTGCATGCCCACATCATAGAGCTGAACGCTACCGAAACAAAAAATATTAAATTATTAAAAAAAGTAAAACTTTTATTTTTATACTTATCTCTTTTAAAAAATCGAATTTTTTAAATAAATACAAATTTTTTTATTTTTATTTTTATTTTTATTTTAGCGTTTACTGCACTAACTGCTATGCTGAGTTTACAGGGGAAGCCTTCAGACTGCGTAGTGCGTAGCAGTAAAAAGGTGGAAGACGCTAGCGCTACACAAACAAATTTATTTACTTTATTTTTACTACTTAAGGGTAGATTTTAAACAATAAGTATACAAGGCCCTTCCCACCTTTCTCACCAAAGGTGTGTGAGGGCTGAAAAATGAAAAAAAAAAATGAAGGAAGGCGTACGCAGTGCATTATGTTAAAAAACTAAGAATAAGGCCAAGAAGATTTGAACTTCTACAGATTTCTCATCAAGAAATTATTCTACCATTAAATCATGACCTTAAATTTGTGCGTATGCCTTTCTTAAAAAAATTTTTTAATTTAAGCGCGTACGCGAGGAAAAATACAAAAGCTAGACAGGCAGATAGGGCTTAGGGAGTAAGTAAATTTAGTATTTTAGTTAAACATGAAGGGTAGAGCCACAGTAAAACTCGCAAGTAAACGCGTTAACGTTAATTAATTTATATCGCCGCCCGAAGGTAGGCGCGAAATTTTACGGTTATGCAAGCGGAGCTACAAAAAATTTTTTTTTTTAGGAAAGCAGTTGTTACAAAAATACAATTATAAAAGTCTTAAGGTTAAAAAATTTTAATATTTAATGGGAGCAGATTAGCGTAGCACTCGAAAAAAGAAGGCGTACGCAGAAGGCTACGCATTAAATAAATTGTTAAAAAAAGAAGGTATGTAATTGCTATGCTGTCGTTATGTTTTTATTGGCATCGCTACGAGCGTACGTACTAGATAAGAGAAAGGTTTAAAAGAATTATGCTGCCGCCACCGGGGTTTTATTTTTCTGCTTTTTATTTATCCCCTGGCTCCGCACCAGCGTCACCTTTGGTGGGAGCGGGGGCCAGGAGCAAAAGTAAATAAACGTGGACTAGCCTTGGAATACGAAGCGTGCAAGTAAAATAGATAAATATCTTTTTTTTTTTCGTGGATCCACCTTTAAAATAACTATTAAGGGGAGGAGCCTATTAACAAGTGAGATATTTTTTTTATAATCGAGCGCTAGAATATAGCTCTTAAACTAAAAATTAATTTCGGACACAGTGAGATTCGAACTCACGACTCTGTTAAAGTAATCGTTTTCAAGACGATCGTATTAAACCAACTCTACCACATGTCCTTAATATTTATAAATTAAAACGGTTTTTAGTTAGGAGAATTAAACATCGATTTTTTTGTTTATTTGCTACGTACATACAAGGCCCAAAGGGATTTGGAAAGTAAAATTATTTTTATCTACGTGTGCGTACGCACAGCGAAGTAGCTATGGGTTCCTTTGTAATCATCTATTTTTAAAAACGGCTGCACGTGCTAACGCAAGCCAGAAAAAAGTGGGGTAAGCGATTTTTTTATAAACCAACTGGATTAGAGTTAAAAAAATAAACCAAAAATCATACGCACAAATTTAGATTCTAGACCTAAAAGGCTGCCTGTACTAACGCAAGCCAGGCAGTAATAGTTTTTTATTCTTTTACTCTTATTTTGTGTGTAATTGTTTTTTTTTTTGTCGCAGCTAAACATTAGTTGTAGTAAAATAAAAGGGGTTACACTATCCTGGAAACAACAATACGAACAAAGAGACTTGAACTCTTAAGGAAAAATTTCCACCTCTTCTTAAGAAAGGATTGTTTACCAATTTCAACATGCTCGTTAATTATAATTAATTTTTTTAAAAAAATTAGCTAATTGTAGTTTCTTAATACTTTCTTTTACCATTTGACTCTTTTAGATATTTTAACAACTACACCAGCCCAAGACGAGGAAAGGGTAATGATACGCAATCAAATATTTTGGTAAGTCTACGATACGTGCGCAGAGAAGTGGCTAGAAAATTAGCTGCAAAGCGCTAGTTGTACAATCAAATATTACTAATCTAAAACCCCCTTCAAGAGATAGGTATATTTAGGTAAAAGTAAGATAAAAGAGTGCTAAGTATATATATTTAATAATTTAACTTTTTTTTTTTAATTTTATCGTGCTAACGCAAACCACGGGACTCATTATTTGTTATGGCTCAGCATACTGCTAGAAGCATAAACCAAAAGACGGGAAGCCTACATAATATTAAAAAAATGAAAATGGTTATACTAATAAAACTATAAAGCTTTGGCTGCCTTATATTTTTTTTCTAAGGCAGCCAAATAAAATTAAGACCGAAGAGATTTGAACTCTTAACTAATCCATTATGAGCGAACTGCATTACCAATTATGCTACAGTCTTTTTAAAAAGGCTAAATTTTGCGTACGCATCGTTGCACGTAGTGTATAGCGCTTTTACCAGCCTGCCTTTATTTAAGGAAATGCAAAGTAGGGAGAGTCCTTTACGTAACATTTAAAGTACGAAGCGTATCAATGCAGTGCAGTCGGCACTTAAAGTTAAGATATTTAATACAAGGTTTTTATTTATATCCCTCGTCCACAGCAGCGTACGCCTAATAAAAATATGAGTACAAACCGTCCGCTTAATTTGCGAATCCATGCGCCACAATAGTTTTAAGCGGGGTGTTCTTATAAGTGCTAACAGTATATTAATCTCTTCTTACTTGTTTATATTAATCTCTTCTTACTTGTTTATAAAGGCTCTAATTTTTAAATATTATTAACTTTTTATCTGTAGGACATAAGGATAAATTACGTATACATACGCAGTGTAGAAAAAATTTAAGGAAACACCTCATTTGGCTAACTCGTTTACACAGTAGGGGGACTCTGTAATGCAAGACAATTTATTTAGTGCATACACCTAAAATTTAACTTACTAACATCAGCCTCAAATTATTAAACCTATTAAAGGCGGAGCCTTTATTACAATTTTTGTTGTATTGCGGCGCGTACACAATGCAGCAATTTTTATTATTTTTTTTTTCAAGTAAATACAGCCCTGCTGCCTCAAAGTTGGCCTTAGGCCTCCTGCCGGGGGAAAGGGTTTTTATTGTCCTGTGGCTGCATGTGCTTACGCAAGCCAGGCAATATGAGCAGAGAAGGAATCGAACCTCCCTCGGCCAGCTATAGACCAATTCTTTTACAGAGAACCACCATTACCATTCGGTCATCTGCCCTTTTTATTTTTTCGCCTTTATTGTGTTTTAAGTTCTTGAATATTTAGCTAAAAACAAAAAAAGCAAGTTTCAAGCCTTAGATATAAATTTTTAGTGCAACAATATTAAATTAGTACTTCGTCTTTGATTGCTAGCCGTACAGCCAGCAGTAATAGATATGCCTAGATTAAAAAACAACATTTATAATAATTAGTGCTACGCTCACCAAAGGTAGGAGTTGTAACTAACAGGAGCGCGGAGTAAAATAAATAAAAATAACTTTAAAACTTTAGCGCGTAGCGGAACATCTAAATTTAAAAGGCCTCTTAAACTATCGATTTAAAGACCTACATAAAAGGCTGCGCAGCTACCCTGCTACGCTCACCAAAGGTGGGGGATATAATTATTGTAATTAAAAGCGCGGAGCTACTCTCTAAGGCTCAGCAGCTACGCAGATATTTAACTCTACATCTTCACCATCCAAAGGCATAAAAATGCAGTAGTAATACACTAGTACGCTTATTTTTTTTTTTTACTTTATTTTCGGCGTAGCTTTTTATTATTTATTAATAAAATTTTGTTTAGCTTCACGCTAATTAATATTTTACACAATTTTCAAGGTTGAGGTTTTATTTAAGTATAGGCACGTGTTTTACTAGCAAGTAAATTTCCAGTAGAAGATTTATTGAGGGTGTATATCCATGGCTTAAAAAAAAATTTTTAAAGGGAAAAAAGGATGTGTATATACAGTACAGCTATGTTGTGTACTTTAAAGGCAGCGTAAACACGAGACCAAAAGGCACCCAAATAAGTGTAGGCGGTGCAAGAAAATAACTATTACCTAAAGTTTTTTTTTTTGTTTTTCTCGCTTCGCGCTAAAAATTGTATGGTGTACTGTGCCTAGTTTTGCTGGCTTTCCCGTCCTTTTTATAATCATAAGACGCTGCTAGCAATAGTTGGAGCCTAAACCATTAGTTATTAGTTTTAGCCACTCCACTTTTTTTTTAGTTTTAGTTTAAATTTTGATTATTTAGCAAGAAAAGCGAATAAATTTAAACTTATAATATTCTCTTTTAACGCGAAGTGATAAATTTTTTTTTTTTATAAAATACTTCTTATTACTTTTTTTTTTCTTTCTTTTACCTTTTACTACTACTCAAACTTTTATTACTACTCTTTTACTATAACTTTTACTATTACTCTTTTTATCTTAAATTTTATATCTTTAATCTGGGTACATGTTTTTATCTTACGTTGTAGGCGGGTACATATAAAAGTTAACATAAATTAAGCAATTTAAGATTTAAGGATTTCAGTATACATAAAATATCTTTTAATAATTTAAAAAGCTTATTACTTCAAAAAGTTAAAAGCTAGTTCTAATTATAAAATTGAATTAAAAAAATGATTTTAAGACTTTTAAGACATAAAAAAAATAGTTTTTTTAATATTAAGGATCAAATAAATATACCTTATCAGTTACTGAAAATAAAAGAAGGTTAGTTTATGAAGAAAATAAGTTAATTGGTACTAAGCCTTTTGTTTTGGAACCTAAAATTGATATTAATGATAAGAGTTCAGGTTCCAAAGAAACCCCATAGGGCGAGGGTTTCACTGGCACACTTATATCTTATTATTAATTCCTCGAGATTTTGCTTACTTGTTTTGTCTTAGTAATTGCCTCCTTTGGTACTTAATTAAATAAATTATGTTTTGAGTAAATACGCTCTTGATATAAATACCATTATTTTAACTATATTATTATTATTTTTATAAAAGATATAATTTAGATGTTTATAATGATCCTACTTATAAAACATAAAAAAGGGGTTATAGCTAACTAGTTTTTACTGTTGAGGTGGCCTAGGGGAGAAGGATTAATAAATTACAAAATAGAAAGTGAATAAGTTCTTTTACAGATCTGTTTTAATATATATTAATATAAAGCCCCTTTTCATAAAAAGAGGTTTTAAAGCATAACTAAAAAAGGTATATTTCCATCCAGATTTTTGCACACGAATAAAAAGGGGGCATCCAGATTTTTTACGCCTTATTTAAACTTCTTTTACATTTTAAAGATTTTTAGTTTTGGCGATAAAAATCCGGATTCCCCTATATATAATAATAATGCAAATCTCTGGTAGGAAAAAAAATTTTTTTGAAAAGAGTATGAGTATTTAATCCCTTATCCACTGCTGACCGGAGGCTAGCTAAGCTAACTAAGGAGGTAATTCTCTACCCTATACTTTTTTATCCTTAAATATTTTAAAAAGATTTTTAAATTGTTATTGTTAATACTACTTTTTAGGTTTTCTACTACTGCTGCGGGAAGTTATACGGCAAAATTTTCATACTTATACTACTGTGCTGAGTACGCAGACTTACTACTATTTAGTAGACAAAGGCAAAAAAAAGGTAATAAAATTTTAGCTAAATTATTTAACCAAATTTACACGCAGAGGTATAAATTTTACTACTAATAAATATCTGACTGCTTTTACTGCAAATCAAGGACAATACTAGGATAGTTTTATATAAATATGGTAAAAGGCTACCACACACAGACGTGAACGCGTTAAGTAATTTATTTTCTTATTTTATCAAAGTATCCCTTCCTTTTTTTAAAAAAATTTTAATATCCCACCGCTCCTAACCCTCCGCTCCCATCAAAGGTGACGCTGGTGCGGTGCCAGGGGGTGTCGATAAAGACATATTTATAATCAAATTATATAAAACCTTTTTAATTTAAAAAACTTAAACCCATTAGCTTGAATACAAAAAAGAGAGGTAGCGTGTAAATAAATAGTGTGGATAATTAATAGCGCCTTCCACCTTTGAGGGATACGAAATATGCGGTGGCGAAATATTTATATATTCTTGATAATATAGACCAACTTCTTGCATTATAATAAAAGCTCCGGATATAAAAAATTTAAGTAGTAGATATATAAGATATAAGACTACTCAATTAAAGGTTAAGTTTTTAACGGTAAGAAAAGTTGGACCAAATTAAATAAAAAATTAGTAAAAAGAAGGGACAGCCCGGCCGTCTTTTTATAAAATTTAAGGGCGGAGCCATTAAAAAAAAAAAATTAGTCGCATCAATAAGGTGAGGGTTAATGTTAGATGTAAAAAAATAAAGAAATTTTAAAAAATTAGAAGGATCACGAGCCAGATAGGGATTTAAATTTCAAGAATTGTTATATTCATTTTCCTATGAAGGGTGAAACAACAATTAGAGCAAAAATAGCTGCAGTAAATTTATACTCTAGAGCGCTGGGAGTATTATCTAGGTACTTTTAAAAGATGTTGATCTTTAAAAATTTTTAAATATAAGAGTGTCGGGTCTGTATTCATAATTTATATCCATTCTAACTTTTTTAATACCTGGATAATTACCTGTATCTGTTTCTAAATATTTGTCCATTTTTAAAATAAGCTCATTTCGAGTTTCTTGTGGGAAACGTTTAAATTTAGCAAGAATTTTGTTTTCCATTTCAATACCAACATGAGACAGTGTGAACTCTTCAATATTATTATTTTTAAATATGTAAGTTTTTGCTATGCCTACTTGATTAAAAGCTTTGAAAGCTTCATCAATAGACATTTGGGGTTTTATTTTTCTAATTTTATCATTAAATCATGAACCGCCTTTAGCTTTTTTAAGAGAGATTGGTGGGTTGTTTTCTGGAGAAGGGTTAATACTAGGGGAATCTTCTGTAAAACTTTGAGGTAAACCATAAGTAGAAGAAGAAGCCTCGGCTAATAATATAACAGGTAATGATCTGGATAAATCATCATTTCTATTAAAGGCGGAGCCAGAATTATTAGTATATTCAATTTCAGTTTCTAAGGTAAGAAGATTATCGTTATTATCTATTACTAAGTATAAAGGTAAAAAATTACCTCCACTTAATAAATTTAATACTCCAAGGCCGGAGGCAGTAACCCTTAATCCAGCATAAGCAAAACTAATTAATTTAGTTATTGATACTATTACATAAGAGAAATTGCACGTCATATCAAACATAGCTAATAACCAAAAACTAATAGAAATTAATCCTAAAAAAGTTAATATAGTTCTAAAAATTAAAGTACGTCTAGCTATTTTTCTTGCTAGATTAGAAGGCATATTTAAAAATAAAAAAATATTAGGTGTATAAATGTAAACATAAATAGTATAAATTATTCTAATTAAAAATAATAAGAATAAAAATACAGAATAGATAGTAGCAAAAATAACAAAAAAAGGGTTTAAATAAGAAGGTATTAATATTAAATCTGGAAAAAGCAAATTAAAAAAAGCTCAATTAGTAGATACCAATCATAAGATAAAAGCACCCAATAAGATAAAAAGTTTAAATTCACGTCGTACCAATTTTGAAAGTAAAAAATAAGGTAGTGTTCTTAATGTTAGACCAGCTAAGAACCCTTTCGCAACAGGGTTATTTCTTAAATTAATAACCATTTGATTAATTAACATTGTTATTTTTATTTTCATCATCTTACTTAATTATTTATTATAACCTTCTCTACTTTCTATTATTTCTTTCACAGGCGCAAGGTGACTTTGTGTATCGATATATGCTTTTACAACAGTTTTTTGTTCAGCAGTGAATAATCCAGTATGAAGATCTGCAAGATATTTAATAGCTATTCGGCTGAAATTTTTTGACCCTGCTGCTTCTTCCTCTAATTTTACTGCTTTTTTATAATTTTCTAAACTTTTGACTGGGTCATACGGATCCTCCTCCAAAGCTGTAATCACTTGATTTAATTGCTGTGCATGTTGCCGAGTCACTACTGAATCATCCACATTAGTTCTATCTTCAGATAAAGAAGATTTAACAATTGAATTAGATGCTTGACCAGAATCGTCTGAACTACCCATCTTCGATTCAAGACCAGATTCGTTAGAGCTCTCCGCAAAAAAAATAGAAGGGATGATATTAGTATCAAAATCTAATTCATCTAAATCTGAGTACATAGAGGAAGCTAAAGGCTCAGTCACCAAAAATAAAAAATTGTCATTTAATGTTAAAATATACCCAGCTGATGCGCTAGCTGCACCATAAATTAATTCTAAGACAATTTGACCTAATTGTAAAAAGATTGAAATAGAATAAATTATTAATAAAAATAAAGATATAAAACGAGGAATATTAGGGCAAAATAGTGCAAATCTAGATTGCATAGTTAAAATATAAGAATTAAATTTTTCAGCCTTTGCACTAGAAGTTTGTAAATTAATATCAACTAATGAATTTCTAATATCAACTAAACTATTTTCTAGTAAAGTTACTACAGGTACTAATATTAAAAAGTATCCAAAGTATACTCCTGTGGCTACTTGTCCTATAAAAATGTAAGGAGCCTCAGCATGTCTAGCTCCAATTCACATTAAAATAAAGAAAACAGTAACTAAAGTTCAGAAAGTAAATCTAGATAAAGGTTTAAAATGATTACCTCTAATTCTAGCTAAATCAGTAAAAGGAAGTACTAATAAAATTAATAAAGAAGCAAACATAGCAATTACTCCTAATAATTTATTAGGTATAGAACGTAATATAGCATAAAAAGGTAGTAAATCATAGGTATTAACTTTATTTTACAATAAAGATTGGACTATATCTTCATCCTAAAAACTAAATTAGGGGCCCCACGTTTAGTCTCTGAAGAGCCTTTTGTTTTTCATACCTGCGTACTGGCAAAAAATTAGGGAGAGTATATGTAAAAAGGTTACCTGCTGATTGTACTAGACATTCTTAATAAAGATAGGCTTAGCAGTTTCCAGCAATTTAGCGGGGTCTATTTTTCATAAGATTACTCTTAAGCGTAGCACACCCTTTTTATGCGTATAAATTTTTTATTTGCTGGCGCTTGCTAATGTTTTTTACAAGGTACAGGGCGGCCTTCGCCTCCCCACCCCTCCCTTTATTAATAGGAATAGTTTACCTTTAGACTCCACAGCCTCCGCTAACCTTTAAGCACCTTGTTTTACTTTACAATTGTAAATTTAAATATTTTCTCAGCACACCCCCCCACTGTGCTAACGCATCCTATGGTGAGTGTCTTGTACACGCAACCAACCTCTCCCTAATGGGCCGGTGAGCGTACGCAGTATGGTGGATTAGGGCTTATAATTAATTTAAATGATTATTTCTCTTTTTTATACTTTTCTGCCGTACGGCCTTAAATCGTTTAAAAATTTTAACTTGAGATAATTTATTATATAATTTTAAGCAATAACCCCTAAAAGCTTATTAGGAATAGATCTTAGAATAGCATAAAAGGGTAAGAGGTCAACCTTTTTTTTTTGTTTTTAATATTTTTAATCTTATGATTACGCACAAGTTAGGGCTATGTCTTCATCCTGATTATTAAAAGCGGAGCTTTACTTTTAGTCTTTGTTAACATAATAATAATTAATATAGGAGCCTCCCCTATAGTCTCTGAAGATGCTATTTAGTTATACTGGCACACGGACGCATATGTGCTATAAAAGCCGGTATACTTTTTATAATAGATTTCCTGCAGATTGTCCTTTATAAGATTTTCCTGCAATTTGAGAGGTTAAGTTTTTCATAAGATTACTCTTAAGCGAGGCACCTCTGATATTTCCTTACTATATACATTTTATGTTATTGCTATTGTGTTTACAGAGTACAGGGCTTGCACAATAAAGATCTTTGTCTAGTACCACATCCTCTTAGTTTTTTAAATTTAGTTAATCTATCTTTTTATCTCCCCTGCCTCCGCTAACCTTAAATCCCCTTGATGTTATTAATAAAATTTCACCACACCCTTCACACCCTTATATTAATCAACTCCCCACACCTGACTGTTTCAAGATTTACACTGCAACCCCTCTTAATAACTTGCCAGATTAGAAATCCATCTTTACAAAACTAGGACTTCGACCCCTTATATCCATTATACCCCCGTTATATGTAAGGGAAGGGTAGTTATATAAGGAAAGGAATTAGTGTGCTAGGGAAGGGGAGGGTTGGTAGGGATAGGGAAGGGGGTAAGGGGATGTCATAATCCATATTTAAAAATATAAAAAGTGCTGCTTTAAACCCCACTTACCTTAATTAGAGCCCCTAGTAAAATTATTTTAATAATTTAAGCAATAAAGCCCCACAAAAGGATCACAAATTAATAGTTATCCCAATCATGCTTTATGATTGTACTACTATTTTACTTTATCAAATTAACCTTAAAATTGCATTAAAAAAGTGACCCTTAATAACTAAGACCTCTCCCTCCCTATAACGGGCAAGGTGATTATAAAGTACTTCGTTAACTAATTATTTGGTCTGCACTATGCCGTGTACCCCCACCAACATTAGCGTGTGCACTAAAATAATAGGAGGCGTACGCACTAACAAAAATATACCACTTTTTTAGTGCTAGTGCTTTATTCGATAGAGTGCTGCGGTACCGCAACCGCAGTGTGTGCTCACTTAAAAGAGTAAAGTGTGTGCTCACTTAAAATTTTACACATGCGCCCGTGGATGCGTTAGCACAGAGTGATAGGTGGCTCTAGATTAGGCTTAAATTCGTTAGTAAGCCAGTGTCGCGTTCGCTCTCTTTTTTATTAACAATATCTATTACAGTTTTAACCTCCCTCCTTTAAAATTTTGTTTAACTTACAACTTACTTTTTTATAAATTTGACCCCGTTTTGTTGCAATACCTGTCCTGCGGTAAACCTACCCCTAAACCTTATAAGGTTAAAACACACACACCATTTAGTTTTTAACTGATAAAGGTGGAAAATAAGGTGTTTTTTAAAGTGTTTACATACTTAGGATAATTGCTGCAAGCCTTAAAGTCCCTGTTTGCGTATAATTTAGCACACTTAAGAATATTAAACAAAGGGGTCTAATTTAACCCTGGTTGCGTTAGAAAAGTGAGACATGCCAAAGGATGCGGAGCTTTATAGAAACAAGAGCTAGAGTAGTAAGAGCTAGCACTTCAAAAAAGGGGGTTAATATAAAAAATATTTTAACCTACCCTACAAACTCTTTTAGCAGATTTAATTATCATTTTTACTTTTTATTAGTGCGTACGCACACCTTGATTCCTTAAAGTTAGCAGACATCCCCTTTTTAAATTTACAGGGCCTATTTTAGCAGGACAGCTGCGCAGGGTACGCTCTTAAAATACCGCAACGGATACGATGCACCAAAAGGTGTTAGGAGGGCTGAGTCATGAAACGGACCAGATTAGAAGAAAAATTACACTCGCTGTGTCGTGTACACGCAACAACCAAAGGTGACCCGTGGCGCTTATATAGTTTTTCATTACGTTTGTAGTCCTTAAAATTTTCCTCGTTTTGGTACAATAAAAGGTTAAACCCTTAACTTAAGGAATGGAGGTATAATATCACAAAGTAGATAATTAAATTTATGGCTTACTCTACCCTAAGGGGTTGTATGCTATAAAACCATCGAAAAAGAATTTGTATATTTAACGCCGTCAGCCCTTTGGGCCTTAAGCCGTAAAGCAAAGCACCTCGGATTTAATCCTTAAAGTGTAACCTTACTAGTGTAAGGAAGTGATTATTGATTTGAGTTTGCTGCGTATGCTACGCATGAAAACTCAACATAGGAGAGGAAACTTTGGCTAAAATTTAGGCAAGTTACTTTAACAATACATTTTATTAAAATTTAGCTCCTAGCCCGGATCAGAAGGAAAGGTAACCTAAAAAGTTTTATATATAAAATTTGTAAATTTGCTGGTGAGGAGTCTTTACCCTTTGGACCCCCTTTTGAGGGGAGGTAAGGGGTAAAGACACAAGGGCCAGGGGAAAAATGAAAAAGGAGGGGAGTTAATAGTATTATATATACTTTATGGTAAAAAATTAAAAGCGTTCCTTTTAAGGATGCGGAGTGCTAGCAAACAAGATATTTTTTTCAATATCGCAATCTAGTTTAAGGTTAAGTTGGGTTGTATAATGGTCCCTTTATTGCTAATTATCTTTAAAAATATACTTTTTAATAAGGCAAGCATGTTAGGATTTAAAGATTGAAATCTAAATTTAAGAGTTATTATAAAAGGCATGGTCAGTTTTACAGTTTAATTTGTCTGTTGTTTGGAGAAAATTAGTACAATGTAACCTTTACCTTTTTATATTTTGCCTTTTGGCTGATACGGAAATAAGAACAAGTATTATTATAACCTTATATTTTTTATCTATGAGTGTTTAATTGCCTCGTACAGTCCATCCAAAAAATAGCCCTTGAATAAGGTTCAGAGTCGTTAAAGGCTGGTAAGGCTAATTCTAAAATAAGGCTCCGTTCCCGGGGCAATTCGCGATACACCGTTACAAAGATGTTTTGAGCCTCATCTATCGTGTTGCATGGATTACCCTTATATGTCATAAGTTGAGTACTATGTTCAAGAACATCAGCAAATAGACCCCACACATTTACAATTTCAGTAACTGGACCGTGCTTTAATTGTATTTCTAAAAAACGGCTAACATACATATTTCAAGCTAAGTAATTATCAGGAGCATAATGGGAAATAAAATAAGCATATAAATCAGGATACCCTGGTAGATCATACAGAATATGGTAAAGATTGGTATGCCCATTCTGTGTTATATATGTTATAAGAGAGGTGTTTCTCCCGACTTCATAGGCAGCATCAGAAACACTCGAATAAATACCTCTGCTAGAAATTGATATGTTGTTAGCTGGGATTAAAGACTTAATAACATCAAGATCTGCTATTAAGTTAGGTTGAGAATGTGTTAAGCTTGCCTTAGCTTTAACGGCATCCCTAACGACCTTAAAAATACCCGTTAGTTCCTCAAAAGGCTCAAAAGGTGAGCTATTTAAAAATGTAAGATCTGGACTATTAAAGTGACTATAAAAGTATTCGGTAGAAAAAGAAAAATATGCTACATCTGATACGTACCTTAGAGCAATACACTCATCTAAGTATATTTCTAACATGTAAAAATTAGATAGAGATATATATAGTAGACATAAGAAAAGCACTAAAAATTTAATCCCCTCTATCTTTTGATTATAGTGAAAATATAAAAAATTTAAATAGGAGGCTGGTTTATTGCTATTTAATCCACCAACCAACCCCGCCCCCTTAGTTACCTCCTTACTTTGAGTTATCCAAAATTTTAAATCTACTAAACTATTTTCTAGTAAAGTTACTACAGGTACTAATATTAAAAAGTATCCAAAGTATACTCCTGTGGCTACTTGTCCTATAAAAATGTAAGGAGCCTCAGCATGTCTAGCTCCAATTCACATTAAAATAAAGAAAACAGTAACTAAAGTTCAGAAAGTAAATCTAGATAAAGGTTTAAAATGATTACCTCTAATTCTAGCTAAATCAGTAAAAGGAAGTACTAATAAAATTAATAAAGAAGCAAACATAGCAATAACCCCTAATAATTTGTTAGGAATAGAACGCAATATAGCATAAAAAGGTAAAAGATACCACTCAGGAACGATCGAAGCAGGTGTAGACATAGGATTAGCCATTATATAATTATCGCTGTGCGATCTCCTCTCTATAACATTGGCACCTTTGCTATAGAGAGGAGGTGGACTATATCTTCTAAAAACTTTTAAATTTATGCCGAATAGGCAGATAGCTATATATTACAGTATAGACTAATCTTAATAGAAATAAATCTAAAAGCCTTTAATTAACTAGTTAATTAAAGATAAAATAAAATTAATTTTTATTCTCTCATTTTCTCAAAAAATTTTTCCAAACCTTAAAATTCATTGATAATTCGTTTTTATCTTGATAAACTTTTAAAACATTCAACTCATGAAATTCTTTTATTAAATATGTTCTATGTTTTTTTATAGTTTTAGGTGGAAAATTTTTAAAATAATCGTATAATTTTAAATGCAATATCTTAGAATTAGCCTTTCAAAAATAACACCCATTATTAGACTTATCAAAATATATAGTACCACCAATTGTATTTAATAAAAATTCAATATTACTCCTACTTTTATTAGCTATGCTTATAGTTAACTGAAATCTGAAAGTATCATTATAATTATGTTTATAAATATTAATAGTACCATCAGAATCTAATAAACCGCTAATATAAGCAGAATTAATGTCCGGATAAACAGGATCTTTAATTGTAATATTTAAAGCTAAACAAGCTTTATGAAGTTGAGCAAGTCTAATATTATTAATTATTAAACCATTTAAACAATGTATTATTTTAATAAGAACTTCTTTCTTCTGGCTTCTAAATCGTGCCGCTTTAACACCACTTCTAGCGTGAACATTTCCCCCAAATTTATTTTGTAAAATTCTTAAAACTTTTTCATCCACAGCTGGTAAAGTTATTTCATAACCTACATGGCCTTTTTTATTAACATAAATGTAACCATCACCATCCGTAATACCTGCAAATCATTGTTTAAATTCCAAACTTATTTCATTGTTATGATTATCTTTTATTAATTCAGTATCATACTTCGCATCGTTAAAAATAGATCTGTTACCTGCTTCGCAAGCCGAAGGCGCGTGTGTTATAAATAAACTCCTTTTAATAACAGGTTGGCATACGCACACAGAGGAGAAAGAACTATTTACTGACCGTCCAGCTAGAGAGTTAAAAGTTAATTTAGAAGTAAACAATGGGCGCCTTTGAGTTAATAAGAGAGGCAAATTTGAAGTGCGAGGCTGTGGTTGTAATGTTTTAAGGCCGGAAGCGGTAGAAAAAGGAGCAAAGTACACTAGTGAAGGAGAAGATAAAGATCTAATTGTACAGTTACCATGTGTAGCGCTAGTACGGTTGATAGAGTAGTCATCCAAATTATGATTAAACCTTAGTGACGTAGCAGTATTGCCAAAAAGGTAGAGAAATTTATTTTTGCCCCATGTACGTAGGGCCCCTCTTGTTATTTTTTTTATAACAAGGCTAGGAAAATCTAATTTTAATTTATTTTTTTGTGTGCGTGTAGTCTCTGAAATTCCTACTCGTAAAAAATTTAACTCTACTATTCTAATTACCTTGGTACCTTGGCCAGTCCTTAACCACAAAAGGGCAGGGTGGCCCTCGTTCGATACCCTCGCAAAACGGTATGCTAACGCAGCTAACGCAGCTACCGCGGCTCGGGCAGGCAGAGGGTAAACGCTATTAATAAAAAATAACATAAAATTTTGTATTAAATAAGTTAAAGACGCTGCGCGCAGAATAAGGTAAAAAGGTACAAAGTAGTATAAAAAATTTAAAACTTTGGTTATCTGCTGATTGTATATTTTATAATAATATCTGACTATACAAGGGGTTTTCTGCGATACGCAAGGGTGTGCAAAGCAGCTCTTTATTAAGTAAGATGAAGGTACTAGGCCTTCAGTCTCGTTCAGGTTAGCAGTTTTTAGGTGCAGGTGTGTGGCGTACGCCGCATATCCAAAAACAAACAAGTTTTTATATTTATATCTGGCTGGATGCGTTAGCACAGCAGCAACGCCCCTGAAAAAACCTCTTATAAATATAGTTTTACTATAAATTTTAACTAAATAATACTTTAGTATATATTTCCAGCTTATAGCACATGTAAATATAATGTACACTATTATTAACATTATATAGGGCCACAACTGACCTAATAAGTTAGGATAGAAACAAACAATTATAGATAAAGCTAAGAAGAATAGGAATACTGTAACTAAATCTTTGAATACAAAATAAGGATGGAAAGGTAATCTATCCTCATTAGCATTAACTCCTAGAGGGTTAGATGAACCGTGTTCATGTAAAGTTAAGAAGTGAATTAAAACTAGAGCAGTCAATAAGAAAGGTAATAAGTAGTGTAAAGAAAAGAATCTATTTAAAGTAGCATTTGAAACAGAAAAACCTCCTCAGATCAACTCAACTAAATCAGGACCAAATACAGGAATAGCAGATAATAAATTAGTAATAACAGTTGCACCCCAAAGGCTCATCTGTCCGTAGGGCAACACATAACCCAGGAAAGCTGTACCAATCATTACAATTAGAATAATAACTCCAACAGAATAAGGCGCAACTCTTGGACTTTTATAGCTACCATAGTACAAGTTTCTTCCAATATGCATAATTTGTTATTTGAATACTATATGTTCAATTTAAGGCGCACAGCGCTGTACTATATAATTTCAAAAGTAATCAGCTTTGTGTGTGGAACGTGAAACGTGAAACGTGGAACGTGGAACACACAGTTTGTTTAAAGGCTAGATTACTTCTTAACTTCTCAGTTAAGGTCAGACTATATCTTTATCTAAAATAACTTTAATTTAAACTACTATCTTACATAATTAATTTTATTTTAGATTGTTAGCGTGTAGTCGTTGAGGGGTTTTTATTTACTACACTTATAGGCGGGCTTCGCCACCCAAGACCCTTGAAAAAAAAAAGTATTTGTCTAGGGCTGGTTTTATTAAAATATTCCTAAAACTTTAGCCACCTATACCCGTAGGCCTTATGAGCTATTTAAGAGTTTTAGGGCTTAAATTAAGGAGTTTAAATGTATTAAAGGTCAAAACTTCCCTGCTGATTGTCTAATCTTTCAAATTATTACTTTATAAAATTAAGGCCTATGGGCATAAAAACAAAATTTATATTAGTATTGAAAGCTCTAAAGAGTTTCCAGCATATAGCTAATTAATGTTTACATAATTTAGTAGGAATTAATATAAACAAGCCCATAAAATTTAGTTTCAATTATACTATTTTAGTTATAAGTTAAACCTATTTTTTTTTTATTAAAAATCGCGCGTAGCGGTAAAATGATTAACTTTTATTAAGGCCTAAAGGACGTGGAGAAGAATAAAATGTATAAACATCTTTAAATACCTTTCCAGTATCTATATAATTTTTTATACTAGACACAGAAACTAAGCCAATAGCTTTTCCTCCTTCTCTGTAACTATAAAAAGGAGATCCAGGTATTTCTACTCCATCTTTGTAAATATGTAAAGTATAACCTTTTCTGCTACCTTGTGCAATTGCATAATTTTTAGCCAATGCAAAGTAGCTTTTTTTAGAAAATATATTTAACGGAGGTTCTATTTTAAAAAGATCACTTATTTCAGCTGTATCTATAATATCAATCATATTTGAAAAATATCTTTTAGAATTCATATTATTAGCTAATTTTAATAAAATAGCTTTTCCAGTAGGTATTTTAGAATAACCAAGTATTATTAAAAATAGTCCTACACTTCAAATTTTAAAATCTACTCCTTTTCTACTTAAAAATGGTAAATCTTTAAAAAAAGGAAAAATATATTGAAAAAGAACATCTGTATCAGTAACAGATAATTGATAAGCGGTATTATTATTTTTTCCGGTAATTATACAATTAGGCTGAGGACATATAAATAATCCATTAAAAATAGGAGCTCTTGGAATATTTTTTAAAAATAAAGATATGGCTTCTAGTATTTGTTTATCCTTTTGAGTAATTGAAAAGACAGCTCTATTATTAGTGAAATGGAAAGAACCGTCCCCTTCCACAAATCCTAATAACCAATACTTAGAAATGGGTAAATCAGAAATATTATAACCATAAAAATTAGTTCTATTACTGTTCATACTTTCTTTAATTATTTCTATTTTTTTAAAAGTTTCAGGAGTCATAGAAATAATTTTTCTATTGGAGGTTGAAGAGTATTTTTTTAATAAAACTGCTATTCTCCAATCTCTATAATCTAATTGTTTATGTGTCATTAAAGAGTATTTATCAAATATAGGTAGTAATACATCAACTATAAGTTGAAAAGAATGAACAGCAAAAGTACAAGTGTTACCTTTGATAGAAACAACTCCTATACCTAATTTTTCTTTAATTAAAAATAAGACCGCAGAATCATCAATATGAAGAGTAATTTTAAAACTAAAATTTACTATACTCTCATTTTTCATCTGTATTAAAAACGACCCTTCGGCGTCTGTAAATCCTACAAACCATTGAAGAAATTTGTGGTCTATCTCTTTAGATTCCAAGTAACCTAAACTAGAAACACCACCCAAGCCAAATAAGTTTAAAAAGGTATCCGAAATAAGATTTTTAAAAAATAGGTAACAATAAAAAGGTAAGCTACGCTTACAAAGATTAATAAATCAGTTATTAGAATAAAATAGTATATCGCTAATTATAAATTTATAATATAGAGCATAAACAAAGATAAAAAAGAAAGAAGCCACGTTGGCATGTGTGTATCGGATAAGCCATCCTGAATTTACGTCCCGCATAATATGCTCTACAGAATTAAAAGCCATTTCAACGTTAGGAGTATAGTGCATAGCTAAGAAAATACCGGTTAAAATTTGTAGCACTAAGCATAGCCCAAGTAATGATCCAAAGTTCCATAAATAAGAAAGGTTAGAAGGTTGTGGAGAATCAACAAAGTAAGAATTAGCCAATCTAAGAACTGCATTTGATTTTAATAATCTCATATTTTTATTTTTAGGTTTAGCGCTTCCCCATTATGATAGGTGGAAACGCGATTTTTAATTTTTTTTTTAGTATTATTTATATTATTTTTTTTTTAATTATCCAAAATGTTTTATGGCTTATACTTTTTACCGCCTTTGGCGACGCAAACCAGCCTCACTTTATTTGCGCGGAACAAGAAATAATAATAACTCTTAAAAATTTAAAAAAATTTTTTCTTGCTTTCAGGACGCGTAAACGTGCGGACGCTTCAGCTGCTATTTTTATAATTTAAACACAGCTGAAGCCAGGCTGCGTTGTGCGTACTTTACTCAGCATACTACGTTACGTTGCAGATAAAGGCAAGATATTTAACGTATAAACAATATTTGTCTACGTAGCAGCGTAGCAGCGTTGCAGCGTAGCAGCGTTGCAGCGTAGCAGCGTTGCATTTATTAATAAATAATACATTTAAGTCTTAAAGTACTCCCCCCTTATTGACTCCAAGCATGCATATATTTATCTGCCCTTTATTATGCCAAAGGCTTTAATCATGCCTTGAACCTTAAAATTTAAGCTACCCCAGCGGATCGAAATAAAAAATTAAAGTTATAAAGTATAAGTATTTTGCTGATAAATATCTTGGATTTAAAATTTTAAATATAAAAATAAAAAAAAAAAGAATTAGAATTTTAATAAATTTTTTTAATTTAACCGTCAGGTTTTTATTTATATAGTTTAAGGCCCGGCAGAAACCGGGTGGCAGCAAAAGAAAAAGCGAAGCTACTATTAATTTTTCGCTTCGCGCTAGAATTGTATTTATAAACTACAACGGGACACTTATATTGCAACACCTCCAACCTAAGCGGGGTGTTGAAGAGTGGTGTACATAGTAGCACAATGGAGATAGGTGGAATGCGTGAATAATAATTAAATAATGTTAATTAGTAAACTTAGTTCTCCGTAATCCATAATCCATACTTGTACTCCGTAGTTAAGGATATTTATACAACGGTGGTTCTTAAAAGTGTTAGGAATCCCTCCTGAGTCCGATAAAGGCCAGGAATTTAGCCGCAGTGTGTACACATAAAAGTATTTATTTAAAATTTTTTGCAAAACCTTCCGGTTTATTAATATAAATATAAATATAAAATGCGATATCGCTCTTGCTCTTAACATAAATATAAATCCCTCACACTATTTTAATGAAACGAGTAAATTTTTATAATCCAACTGCTGAGGCTTTGTTTGGCGTAGTTAAATTTTGTAGTTTGTAGCTTGTAGTATTGTAAGCAAACATTCTAACCAGAGCATAGGGGTAAAGCTGGGGGGGGGGAGTGTTTTACGGAGTAGAAGTACCGAGCACTAGTGCTATCACATGTAATTTAAGGAAAGCATAATTATCACGCTCGGCAGAGTGTGAAGGCTACGTAGCAAAAGGCAAAATATTTTTTTGAGTTTAACAATCTTATTGCTATATTATTTATATTTATATTTATATTTATATTTATATTTATAATTAAAAATACTTCCTTAATCAAATTAAGGTAAGATTGCTTTTTTACGCTATGTAGTACTAGTAAAGTAGTACCCTATCTTTCTTAACGGTTCACTTTTTAAGAGGCATACTGACAATAGTCCAAAAAGTGATAAAATAGAAGCATAAATTAAATTAACTAGAAATTTCAAGTATTTTATATTTGGAATTTTATAATAAGAAGAATTTTAATAGTACTGTGATACGCTTTTTAATTTACGCTACACAATGCGCAAAAAAGAAAAAAAAGGAGGGGAAAAAGATCAAGCTGGCCCTGCCAAGTGCGCGTTACCTAGAAAATTACAACTCTATAATTAACTTACAACCTTTTAACACTTTGCTGGCCGTAAGGCAAGCACTCTAATTGTTAAAATGGTACTTATTTTTGCTTTATTATCTGAGCTGATTGCATATGCAAAAAACCTTTTTATTTAAAACTATAAAATTTTTCTATCTAATTATCAGCCTTTTGCCCCGGCGTGCTTGGAATAAAAAAATATTTTTAGGCCCGGCACAGAGGGGGGGGGGGGCTAGGTATTATTTAAATATATAAATAAAATAAAGGGCTGCATATGCTAACGCAAGCCAGGCTACCACCAGGCAGAGCAATAAATCCCCCGTGCTATCAATTTTTTTTTTTATACTATGTAGACGCCACGTAACAAAAAAAAAGACACAACGGAACAAAAAAAATTAAATAAGAGTCGTAGCTACGGAAGCAAGAGAAAGAATTAGTTTAAAAATATTATCCATTTATAATATTAGAGTGCGTACGCAGTAAAATATAACATAGTAGAGTAGAGTAGGGTAGAGGGGAATAGATTATTGAATAAGGCCCTGAAAAAAAATATATATTTTTTCTAGCCTTTGCCTGGCTAGCGTTAGCACAGGCAGCCTCTGCGTAACAAGAGGCTTGCGAAGGGGGAGGGGGGGTAGTGGTAGGATGTGATTATTGTTTTTATAAGAATAACCCTAAACCTAATATCAGGCTTGGTGTTAAAACTATAAATGATACTGCGATAGGTAATACATATAATCAACATAATTCCATTAATTGATCATATCGTAGACGAGGCAGTGTGGCTCTAAACCAAACAAAAAAAAAACAAAAAATACAAGTTTTTAATCCTAACACAATCGAAGGAATATTAACCAGTAAATCAGATATAATCACCTTATTAAAAATAAATGGTAAGTTATATCCACCTAAAAATAGTATTGAAGTTAAAGTACTAAATAGTACAATAGATGAATACTCACTTAAAAAAAAGAAAACAAAAGGTACTGAAGAATGCTCAGTAAAGAAACCACCTACCAATTCAGATTCCAAACATTACAATAATAGTAAAGACTAAATATAATTTATCTAGTTTACTATGTTTTACTATTTATTCTCGCTCCGCGCTATTAATTTTTCTCATGTAAAATTTATTTTTAAAAAGTTTACCTGTTTTAATATACTTGGAAATTGTGGTTTTATGCACACCAAATTTATTTGCTAATTCTACCTGCCCCTGGCCCCATCCTGGCACCAGGGTGAGGGCGTTAGAGAATTTCTCAATAAAGTTATTGTTTTCATCGTATAAACCTAAAGGTATCATACTTTTTTTAATCGACATTAATTGTTTAGTAACTTCATTATGAGTTTTACCAAACATAGGATTCAAACTTCCAGGTTTTACTTATTAAATATTTTGAAGATTCGCTATGAGTTTTACCAAACATAGGATGGTTTTGTTTATTTAAAAATCTAGCTTTCATTTTAGCTATTGCTTGCTTAGTATGTTTATAACCTAGCATAGAGCTAGCTTCCTTTTTAAAATTAAATAATTGAGTGCCCTTTGGGCCTAAAAAGGGAAAGCAGAGATCACAGCTGTTTCAATATCTGTAGCACAGCTTGATCATTATGAAAATAATAAATTACTATGTTAAAACTATTTAAACCATATTTTTTTATGGATCTTTGTAATCTTAAGTTGGAATCTCTTCCCTTAAGCGCGGAGCGAGTGATCCATTAATCTGTCATATAAATTTAAACTAGAACCGATATATTGATTAGAAGATTTTACGTGTATTAGGCCATAAACCCTACCTAATTTACTTAAATCTTTTTTTAAGATCTCTTTATCAGAAAGATCACTATAGCTCTTTAAAGGTTTTATTGGTAAAATACTAAAACATTGAACATCATAAAAAAGAGAAAAATCCTCGTATTGAGGCTTATTAAAATAAATTTGAGGAATTAAAAACAGAAGCGCGGAGCGAGATAAATAAGAATTTCACGGCCCAAAGGGCATTGTAATTTATCCATTACCTTTCAATAATGGTCGGACTATATCTTATTTCAATTAATTTTTGAAATTTTCGCGTGTAGTCTCTGAGGATCCTACTCTCATATTAATATATTTATGATTTGGTTTCCTGCTGATTGCCCATTGTTTCATCTTTAATAATTTTACTTTCTAAAAAACACTAGAATAGTAATTAAAGCTTTAGGAGTTTCCAGCATATAGCGAAATTTATAGAGACCAAATCTATTTGTTTTTAGCCTCTTGTAAATCAAATGGTGTACGTGAGGTTTCAGCTAATATAGATAAGAAGAAAAAGATAAACACAGGCAATAAGGGGACTATTAACCAAATAGATTCTTGAAATTCAATTATAGAAGTTAAATTTAAAGTTCCAGTTACTAATATTATTATTAGTATAGCAGAACTTAAAACTAATTCATAACTAATCATAGCTGCTGTAGATCGTAAAGAACCTAAAAAGGCATATTTTGAATTGGCAGACCAACCTGCAAATAAAATCCCATAAACTTTTTTTGTATTTTTTTACCTTGTAAAGTAATAATTAAAGCAAATAATTAAGTCTCGCCATTTTAGGTGTCTTAGTTAACTTTTGTTATAATTATTTTACTGTATTTAGGTATAAGCTGAATACTTAACGCCTCGTTTCCTCGGCTAATAGAGTAAACCTTACACTATGTATCTATCCTCTGTAATTCAAGAGGTATTCAAAGGCGCTGACAGCACTGCCAAAAAGCACCTTAATACTAGCGAATAACCATCTACTCGTTGCTCTTTTACACATATTAAATTATTAATAGAGGTGTTTTAGATCCGCGAACATCCATTATGATTTTCACCATATCTCACAACTTGTTACTTTATCCAATTAATTAGATTGGCCACTCTCCTTACCCTTTTAGGTTAAGAGTTTAGTATTATGAGCTCTTAGGATTTACCCGGAATTTGGCTATTTTAGAGTGAATTTAAACTTGCTTAAGGTTTAAATGGGAAAAAATATATTTTATACTTATACTCTAGTGCCCTACCCTTAAAGGCTCCGCCGCGCCTACCTTCAGGCGGCCCGTTAGCCAGCCAAAGGCACGCGAAGCGAGGGAAGGCTGTAAAATTTATAGCGATTTAAATTGTTTAATCGCACCTAGACCTGGAAGTGCAATAGAAGGAAAAAGATACTAAAGTTTTAAATTATCTAATAATAGTTAAAAACTAATAGCTCTTTTAAAAAAAACTTCTTTTTGTTCCTCTAATAGAGGTGTAGAAGGTAGTATTAAAGATTTTCCTGTATTTAATCTGTACCTAATTATATGCTCATCAACATTAAAAAAATTCGCAGTCGTTTCCAAATTTTCAAAAGAATAAAGAAATAAACCCTCCTTACCATAAACTTCAATTTCAACATTTCCTCTACCTTTTCAAAATTTTTGTTTAGATTTAATAAATATTTTCCCATCGGAATAAATCTCAAAATTTGATGGCTTATTTAAAAGGTCTTTAACTTTTTTTAGTATTAAATTATAATTTAAATTGTTCTCTCGCTCCGCGCTATTAGTTTCTACTTGCGCTTGCGATTCAGCCTGTAAGTTTGTGTCTAGCGCATCTAGAATATGAGGCGAAGTAAGATAAGTTAATTTATCTTTTACTCGCGGAGCACTACTTAATCTATAATTATTCATATGTTTAGATATATCCATAATTAAATTAGCTCCTTCTTCAGATAAATGTCACCCTTGGGTTTTTAAATCTAAAATATTTTTTCAATCTTTGAAATCTAATTCTTTTTTAGTAAGAAAATTTAACTTATTAAAAAAAGGAACTAATATATGATTTAAAAATGAATGATCATTAATATTTAAATTTAACTTAAGTTTTCTGTTTTTAGAAAGCTTAGATTCTTTTTCTTCTATTATTTGAATAATATTGCTTGTTTTTCTTTTTAATTTTAAGGGCGAAGCCACACCTTCTTTTTCTTTTTTTATTAAGGAGGCAGACAATTCTAAAAAAAATAATTTAATAGCATTTAAAACCTTTTTTTCAATAATTGATTGTACTATATTAAACCTAAGAGGATAACTTTTTTGAGATGTCGAAATTGAAAATGAACCATCGCCCTCTACAAACCCCAGTAATCAATAAGGTGTTATTAAAATTTTATGATGATCGGGGAAAGTAAAATTAGTTCTTAAAGTATTCATTGAATTTTTAAGCGTTCTAATTTCGTGAAATATTAAAGATTTATCTCGCGCTTCCCGAGATAAAGATAAGCTTTTATTTTTGGCTTTGTCTCGCTCCACCTCAGCGCCGTAAATAAATAAAGCTTTTTTAAACGCAAGGTAGTTTAAATATTTTGTAGTATTTAAAGGTTTAATTTCTAAAATATCAAATATTTTTTGTAATTCTTCATATTTGGATACTCTAAATGTGGCTGTATTTTTATGGATATATATTTTACCTACTCCTAGTTTTTTATTTATATTTTGAAGCACTTTAATATCATCTATATGCAATTTAATATTAAAATAAAAACTAAATCTAGTATCTAAGTCTGAAATAAAAAAGTTAGACTCGGCATCACAAAATCCTGAAAACCAATGGGCGAATTCTTTAATTGAAAGATTATTTAATGTTGAATAAGTTGAATAATCAGTAGCAGTAGAAAAATTTTTTTTTCCTCAACCTCCCGCTCCTTCACCTACTCCTAGGCAAGTAGGGACAAAGGCAAATTGATAGCATCTAGGTTTTAAATTTTTAAGCATTGTGTTATTAATATTTTTTTTTATTTTGTAATCTTTTTGCCCTTTGGGCTGTAGTTTGATATTTAAAAATTTTTTATCGTTTTCGTCACCACCTTTGCCTAAACTAAGGATAGTAAAAGGAAAACAAAGTCGGAATATTTGTCGTAACCCTCCCGCTAAGATAAAATAATTTAATCAAACTAAAAATAGATCCCCAATTACTCCAAGAGAAGATAAAGCTAATGTATATAATATTCCTAATGAAAAATCAGAAATTGCTAATCCAGGACCAAACAAAAATAAAAACTGATTAAACTATAAATTTAAAAACTTCTCCCCCCTATTCATACCCCTTTGAATTTCTATTATTTTAATTGTACCTTCTTCTAAAAGATGTTCTTTTTTTTTTACCATTTCCAAAACTAAACACCAATCTTTGAAGGGCGGAGCCACTAAAAATTTTTCACCTAGTACAGGGTTATTGGTGAAGAAAGGTATTATTATATCATTAATTTCAGAAAGTTTAGTAACTTTATAGTCCATGGTGTTTTCTGCTTTTCTTAAATAACAATATCCACAACCCCTCGGCCCGTCCCCGGTCCGGGGGCAAGGGTTAAAATATTCTTTTATTGCAATTAATAATTCCTCATCTATTTTATGTTGAGTAATTTTAAACAATAAAGATTTAAATTTTCCTTTATCTAAAGATACAGAGAAATTACCTTCAAAGGTTTTTACATCTTTTTTATACTCCCGTTATTATTTATACCTATTTTATAATACATACTAGGAACAAGAGGTGGTAAAACAATATCTACTACTTTACCAACCGAGTTTCTAGAAATATAAATTCTATAACCTTTTTCGTTACTTGCTTTATGAAGAGTACATTTTAAATCATAACGTATAATTAATACATTCATTAAACGTACTACGTCCTGAATGGTATACGAATCTGTACAAAGATAAATTCCCTTACTTTTAAATCCACCATCTCCTTGAATTCAGTGGGCAAAAGCTAGAGGAGTTAATAATTCGTAAATAATATTCGGGATTACTTTAACTCCGTTAACATAAAAAATATTATATATCTCGATAAAACAAGGCAATGAACGAGTTACAAATTCTAAACCATAAAAAGGTTTACCTGCTCTCATACCTTTTTTTAATTTAGGAACATTATTACAATAATGAGATAAAAAAAAAACACAGATCAGATATAATCAGAATGAGCTAAAGACTGCGTCAAACCTATAAGGGGGCTCCTACTGGTTTTAGAAGGAAATCTAAGTCAACCATCAGATAGAATTAATCCTACAATAACGCTTTTTTGATCAGCAGGTAATTGAATCATATCGCGCACTTGCTTTGTAAATCTTCCTATTCCCACTGTAGATGTTAATTTAGTACCTCAAACTACTAACGAAGTAGTCTGTTTTATTTCATTAACAATTAAACTTGGATAATTATTGAAACTTTTAGTGCTAAACTCTTTTATTGTTATTAATGAAGATTTTTTTAACAAAGCATCTGAATTAATTCTAAATGAATGACTAGGTGTACTTAGTAAAGGAGAAGTATATTGTCCTCCCGTCAAGGACAAATTACGATTCAACGCCGTTAAGGAGAAAGAAGTAAATCCAACTAATCATTGCGGATGAATAATTAAACAGGTTTCTCTGGAAGGACGGGGAACTGGAATAGTTTCAGGAAACATTAACTGTAATTCTTTTGATAGACCTAAATTTAAGGTTGCTCTTATATTAATAATCTTTTGTAAACCCTCTAAAGTCAAATGTTCTTTCAATGACATAACAGATACAATTTCTTTAAATAATAAATAGTCTCCTTTTTTCCGAGATATTAAAGGATATTTATCAAAAAATTTAATTATTTCTACTATTTCTTTAAATTTTCTGACTCTAAAAGCACAAGAAGATTGAGAGGTTGATATAGAGCCTATACCGTTTAAACTCTGCTGAATTTTTAATAAAACCGGCAAATCTTTAACATGAAGTTTAATTTGAAAATTTAGTTGAACTTCTCAGCCTAATTTATACCGGGGACTTTTTAATATACTACAAGCCCCAAAGGGGAGAAAAGCATCCCTCACCGTCTGTAAATCCTGTAATAAATCAAGGGTCAATCTGTAACTCATCTATTTTATGTTTATTTTTACATAAGGTAGTATAACTACGACGAGTGTTGAAATTAAAAGAATTAAAACCATTTAATGCTGAATCGTAATAAATTTTAGTATACAATTTTCTCGATAGCTTCTTTCAAAGTTCGTTAGAGTACACCTTAAATATAATAAAAAAAATTTTTTTTTTATATCTATAGCCGTCTACTCGTTGCTCTTTTACAACAATACTTTAAAAGATTGTTGATTTAGATCCGCGATTTTCCATTACTTGGTTGAATATTTGTTGGCGTACGCAGCCAAACCAAGTATCTTATTTGTTGTTACCGTACATGAGTAATTACTTCATCCACTTATATCCTTTTGAATATAGCTTGGTAAAATAAGCTTTAGGAGTTCCCCGGAGTTTGACTATATTACCCTTTGATCCAAAGGTATTATACCCCACCCAAGTAAACTAAAAATTAAACTAGATACAGGAGCTAAGTAAAATATAATTTTATTTGATTGAGCTGGTATAACATTTTCTTTTAAAATTAGTTTTAGAGCATCTGCGACTTTTTTTTTAATCTTTTGGTATATCTTCACTATTAAGGGCGTACTAATTGTGGTAATGTGTAGTAATAGTAGCCTTTAAAAGGTTTTCCAGTGTCTAATTTTATAGGCAATGTACTATGACTTATTGGCATAGCATCTGCAGCCATACGTAAGCTACGAAATGGTTTTCCGTTAACAAGTGTGAAAGTCTCGAAATCATAAACATATACCTTAGTTCCAGCCTTTTCTGCTGCAATTTCTAAGGCTTTTTCCCCAGGACCTTTTTTAAAAAAAGGATTTAATTCACCTAATCGAGATATGCTTTTCTTTGTTCGTGTATCCTCTGAGTCTTTTCTTCCCGTTAAAGATAAACTAATCTTAGATCGAGTTAGTAGTGATAGACCGGGAAGGTCTGCTCGCTCACCTGCAGTCATTAATACATTAAGTAACGGGTTATATCGTGAAAGATACCAATTCTCTCGTGAGCGTAAAGATTCTCGAGGACATACCTCTACTACTGTAATAGAAAATTTAGACCAATCAAATACACGAATAAATAACCCTAAGAAATTTGCTTGTTTAGAGCTATTAAAATAATGATATTTAAATCGCATACCTAAATTAGAAGAAGAACCATAGTATGTAAACATACGAAATGGTAAGAAAGTAATTTTATAAATACCAATTACTCCATTTCAAGTGTTACGAAATAATACGATATTATTAGGCACATCATTGCAATTTGCTTCAGCTTTATGTTTCTTGTATCGTGTAATAGAAGGCCAAGACTTAAAACGTATGATATGACGATAGAGATTTCCAGGATCTGTTATAATGAAAGGTAAACCAGCTAATACTTCATAATTATTACTATAAAAATATAATAGACACATAAAAAAAATAAGAATAGTTTTCTCGCTACGCGCTATCAAGATAATAACACCAATTGCGACTAAAGAGGGACTATATCACCTTCCTCAATAAGGAAGCAGAACGTGTAGTCTCTGAGGATCCTACTATCAAGTTATTTATGATTTGGTTTCCTGCTGATTGATCATTGTTTCGCACTAGGCGTCATCTTTAAGATTTTTACTTACTATATTTGTTTAAAGTTATATAGTCTAGTACTTAAAGCTTTAGAGGTTTCCAGCATATAGTTCTGTTTTCATTAATTTATTACTAAATTGATGCCGCTCGCCTGCTCATATAAAGGAACGGTTGTAATACCCCGTAAATCGAATCTCCCCTTTTAACCATTTATAATAACTCTATAATACAGGTAAAGGTAGGGGCCTTCTCCCTAAATAATATAAATATTATCCATTTCAGATAACTTATAAGCGCATATGGCCATATAAAAATTTTATAAGTTATCCTATACTCTTTCAAGTAGGGTCTGACTATATCTTAAATATAATTTATTACCGCAATAAATTATATTAACCACCGTTTAGTCGATGAACTGCATACCTAATTTTTATAATAAATTTAATTAATATTTATCTTTTTTATTAGGCACTTGGCTGCAGATAACCTATTTCCTTTCGTACATCTATTTCTGTTTCACTTTACCTCTGGTTGTTAACCGAGCCTTGATTTAATTACTTAAATCAATTAGTCTAAATAGCTTTAAGGTTTCCCTGTCAATTTGATGGTTTATATTTAAAGTGTGTACATACGTCTTCACTGTCACACAACTTTAATTAGGCCTAGCAAGAGTCCTTACCCCTTGCCCTAATAAATATTAATTACTATCTTTATTTGTACTATAAAAGTAAAATCCTTTATAGCACTTTCCAGAATCTAAATATTTTTTAATTGTTTTTTCACTTATATTTAAACTTTTAGTTGCGAAGCACGCTTGTAATTTAGATGTATAAGTAGGCATATTAGTATCTACTAATTTAAATTTACCTTCAACTAAAGTATATAATCATACAGGGGGTGGTTTGATTAGTTGCTTTTTTAATTTTATTAATCATTATTTTTTTTTTTTATCGCTCCGTCTGCTACGCATGGAAGAGAATCAGTTAACTCTTTACTAAAGAATAAAACTCAATTTTTTCCTTTTACCGCCTTTGGCGAGAGTAGAAATATTAGTGTCTAAGTTTGTCAATATTGACCTATAATCCACATTAAAATAAGCCGCAGCTTTTTGGGCGCTGTCAAAAACATCTGATATTAAATTTAAAGTAACAGAGTTATTGTTGCATTTCTTGCGCTTGCCTCTTGTGGGTACCCAGCCCTGTACAGGATCTTTTTAATTTTTGACCTTAAAACACATCAGTCACTCGGCTGGTTAAATTAAAGATTATAGTTCATCTAGTGAACGCGAAAAATTCATCCCGGCTTTGATTTGACGAATTTCTTCTAAACCATTTTCCCGCGTACGCGAGTAAGATGTTTTTTTTCTTTGATCAGTTCGACCACTCGACAAAAATCAAAAAAATCTTTTGACTTTACCCCAATGATTTGATATTTTTTAAAAAAAGGTATTATTTTTTCCGTCAAATCTAAAAGTTTAGTTACCCGGTATCTACAAACATTTTTAGCTTTATAAACTTTTCCACAATCTAAATTTAAATTTCTCATCAGTTGTTCATCTCTAACGTGTTGAGTTAGTTGAAATTCTAATTGTACACCCTCCTTTAGTTTATTAGTTGTAGATTTTTTTACATTAACGAAAAAACAACCCTCGGCTGAGGAGAATCCTGCTAATCAATGAGGGTCTCTAATTTTATGATCTATTACTAAAGGTCTCTTAAACCTTATTGTTTCAGGAAAAGCTGCTTTTAGTGGATCCGAAAGACCTAAATTTAAAGAGGCCTTAAGGTTCACTATAGCTTTAAGACCTTGACTAGTTAAATGCTCCTTTTTTTCCTTCATTCGGACCACCTCTTTTCAAAGAGTATAGTCGGCAAGCTTCTGAGTGATTAAAGGGTGTTTATCAAAATGACCTATCACAAGCAGCAATCCCTCAATTGATTTTATTTCTAAGCTCAAATATTTTACAGCAAAAAAAAATATATTTTTTTTTGCTAGATCTTTTTTATAGATTTCTCCTACACCAAAATAATTTTTAATACTTTCCAATATTTCGCGATCTTTTTTATGAAGTTTAATAGAAAACACGGCTCCAACATTTCAACCAAGACGATACACTGGCGATTTTACAATATAAATGGAAAAACAACCCTCTCCGTCGATGAAACCTGTAATTCACTCCGGATTTAAATATAAAAAACTGGTTTTAACTGTTTCTTGAGTGCCTTGGGGGATGAGTAGAGTAGAATTATTTTTAGTACAATACAAACGATAGTTAGTAAAAAATAGTTTATTAAACCCTCCTTTGCCCCTGCCTTTTTTTGGCACGCGGCCAGGGGGTGAGAGTTTTTAAATTTTAGTTGACCTACAGTATTTGGTCCAACACGTCTTTGCATAGCAGCTAATTGTTTTCGTTCTATAATAGTCATAAACGCTACAGCTAACAATACAGGTAAAATGATTAATAAAACATTAACCACATACATAGAAGAAATATATTGTATAATGGTAATAATACTAGTTATAATCAATATTTAAATATAATTTATAATTTTTTTTTTAATTCAATGCCTCCCTGCTTTTAGGCCCGGGATATTTTTTTCATACTTTATTTAGTTCATAGCCTGGATACGAAAAGCTGAGAAACATATCTGAAAAGCCTTTTTATTTAAAAGAGTTGTGAGTTGTTCAGAAAAAGTACGGTGAACAGTAAAGAGGTAAAAATTTTATTTAAAGTGCTGTGACACCTTGCCTCTTTTTTAAGCTCAGAAAGCCTAAAGCAATAGGGCTTAAAAGTAAATTTTATTTTTTTTTAATCACATCACCACGCCATTTTAACCTACACTTATTACTTAACCTTACCCTTTGGGTCTGTAACATGTGGCTTTGAAAACCTAATAAGAGGGATAGGATGAGGGTTAGGAGGATTTCGGATCGCTGGTAACTCTAATTTTGTATTAAATTTTAATAAAATTTTACCACCTCTAACCTTTTACTTTACATCTTAGACCTATTACTCATTACCTCTACTTTAGTACTTTTAATTATTAACTCTTATCTCTTACTTTTTACATTTTTTTACGTACGCCTTTAACTTAATAAAAGTTTACATCACCCCTAGGGTTGAGAGGTGAACACTACACTTACACTTATGTTTTTTTTCAGCTCAGCGCTTCGTATCTTTCTTATTAAAAAGCATAGCGCTTATAATGCCTTTTTCCCTTCCGGTTTAATTTTAAACTTAGGGGTGTACACAGTAGCAGTACACAATAGGCAGTAGCAGTAGCAATATGCAGTTGTAGTTCCCGTATGGGGAGGTGTTGGAAAAGAAGTGTGGCAATCCAAAGCTGTTCACGCTGTTTTATCCTTTACAATGGACAATATAACGCAATAGCACTTAAAACTTAAATTAATTAAAAAAAGCGCGGAGCGATTAATAAAAACCCAGAATATAAATTAGTAATAGTAAAAGCAATAGTAGTAGTAATAGTAATAATAATAGTAATAGTAATAGTAATAGTAATAGTAATTGTAATTGTAATAATAATAGTAAAAGTAAAAGTAATTGTTAAAAAAATTAGCGCTGAGCTAGTATTAGAAAAAAAAAAAGAATATTTAAAGAAAAGTAATAGAAGCGCAGATTGATTAAAAGGACTGCGAACGCTAGTTAAAACACAAACACAGGGTGATAATATATTAAAATTTAAGGTAATAAAATGGTAGCCTTGTTCAACCTACCTATTTTTTGTATAATAACACCTTTTACTGTTTAGCTAGGTAGATAAGGTAACCCTACCCAGCCTTTTATTAGACCCTTTGGGTAAAAGAATAAGATCGGAGCTGTAAAAGGGTGACTTTAATTCCTACAACTAAAAAGATTACTTGCGTACGCTGGAGAAATAAATTTGTTTAAGTGAAAAGGCTGAGCCACAATTTAAGTAAATAATAAGACTCTTTTAGTTTTTTTAATAATTTATTGCGGTTTTATTAGTAATCGCAAACCTTAAATATCATACTGCGTACACGCTACGCAGATTAAGTTAAAATTTTTTTACTCGCCTTTGCCTGGCTAGACTTAACACTTGCAGCCCTCAAGTATTAAAAGTGCACGAGTGTAGGCCTGGGGTAGACTAAAGACACTAAAATTGAGAAAAAAAAGCTTAGTACGCAAAAGCACTTTAAGGTTGAGGCATTAGAATTATTAAAATTTTGAATTTTTCCTAAAAATTAATAGGTAAAAAATAGGAGTATTTTAACATTTTTTATTTAAATTTTATAATAACATATAGCCCTCATAATTCATTAGCTTAAAAATTAAATCTAAGAACAAATTGTTGGTTTGAACTTAGGCTTTAATCTTGGTTTACTCAAAATTTATCGCTTTCCCTATCCAAAGGCAGGCAAAAGTCTAAAAGAGGCTAGGGGGTTAAAACCAAAAATCTAAAAATGAATAGTTATTTAGAGCCATGCTTAAGAAAAAAAAAAAAACACAACTTTATTTGTTTAACAGCTATGCTTTAAAATCGCCCGGGCCCACAGAGAGAGACAGGCGATTAAATTAAAGAAAGAAAAATTTTATCTAAAAAAAATAATTAAAAATTTTTATACTTACCAGCCTAAGCCCTTTTGGAGAGGGCGGGCGGAGCCACACCTTGAATAATCAATTAGGCAGCGCTTGTACGCTTTGCTGATTTAGCAAAATAAACCAAGGTATTATACATTCTACACCGCTTACAAGCAGTCGGTATAAAGACCAAGGCTAAAAAATTTGACAATAAAAAAAATTTTCTATTTATTAACCACAAATTTTTTTGTTAAAAAATATTTTAAACTTACCGTGAACTTTCCTAAATAAAACTTAAATTTAGCCATTATTTTTATATCCGGATTAACCGCACCTCTCCTGCTCCCTATACATTTTTTTTTTATTTGTGTATGATACGTATGCTGCGTACGCAGCGTGCGTAGGAAGTATGAATTGTAATATAAAGGGAGGCTGAGGGACCCTAGGCAAAATAGTAAATTAAAAAATTTTTTTTAATAAAGCCTAGGACCGGGGCGAAAAAGTATAAGCAGAAAAAGTTTATTTTTCATATATATAGTTAGGGGTACAGTGCATTAAATTCTTAGTTAAATAAACCGCACGCTTTAATTTAAAGCACAAATCTTTAGGTCAGTACAACAGTGATTTTTTTAATTAAGTGGTTAGCTTACTCTTTAATTCCCTTTTTTAATTTGTGTGCGTACGCACTTACAAAAAAGTACTAATGCTAAAACTAATACTAATATTAGTACTAAGACTAATACTAATACTAATACTAATACTAATACTAATACTAATACTAATACTAATACTAATACTAATACTAATACTAATACTAATACTAATAATAATAGCACTAATACAATCACGAAGCAACAAATACAAAAACGCACTAAAAATAACATTAAAAATATTTCACGTACAAAACACTAAATTAAAGGTATAAAAAGAAAAAAGGCTTGTCTTATACAGTATTTTTATTACCTTATTCTTTTTTTTACACCTTTGGCTTAGGTTGGCTAGTTGTTTTATTTAAAATTTTAGATGGCTCACATTTGAGCCCAGCAGAGACATTGAAGTATATTAGAGCTTAGAAATATAAGCCCCTGTAGACACTAACTATTTATGACATTTAATTCCAATTTTTATTTACTTACTTAAAAACTTATAACTTATGAAGCGTGGAATGAACTGAGGCGCTATTATTTAAACCATAGACAGTATACGGGATTAAGGCTACTGATATTACATACTTAAGCACTACTGGTCTGCCGTACCGCATTAAATTTAATTTAATAGGGTTAATTGAAGGCTTAAATTTATAAAATTTAAACCAAGGAATCGAAGCCTTAGATACTCAGGGAGGTGTAATCAACTTAACACATAGCAGACTGTCTTATCTTAGGTCTGTTTAATAGGGCATACGTGCTAATTTAATAAAGTGAGGGCAACATGTACACCTTTAGCCTTTTACCGCCTTTAGCTACAGATCTGTGAAGAGGTGGAGCTGCGGAGTTGTGGAACCGTAAAGTAAATAAGCGCCAAGATTTGAAAAAAAAGCAAGAGAGCAAGAGTGCTAAAAATAAACCCCTAAATATATTAATGAGATTCTAAAGCTTCTTTTATGTAAGAACTAGTTAATACTGTAAATACATATGATTGTATAAAAGATACTGCTAATTCTAATAAAGAAAGAGCACCAAAAATAGTAAATGGCACTACAGCTATTATAGATATAAATAAGTTTTCACTTTTAAAGAATTTTAATAAAAATGTACTTAATATTTTTATAAGAGAATGACCACCTACCCGCCTACAAATTTATCCTTAAGAATTTATCAGTTTTATTAAATATTTGCCTTTAAAGGGCTTAGATCGGTTTTTTTTTTTTAATATACGGAAATACTAGACTGCCTTACGGATAAAGCTCTTGCTGCACCACCAATGGAAGGAAATAGCGTAGTTTCATTTGAATTAACATCTGTAACCTCTATTTTTAAAGATTTTTGATTAATTTTTTCCAAGGGTTGAAGGGTGGATGAGGACTATTTAAAAATATATCTTCCTAAAACGGGGTTTTCCTGTTTTAAGTTAATGTAGTTTTCAATATACCTTTTGTCTAACCCTAAATCACGAGCGGCAGCTCTAATAGCATGATAGGTTAATATTTTATTTGTTTTTAAATCTGTTACTTCTAATAAAATACCCTTAGACTGAGAGAGAGATTGATTAGCGACCCACTTGGGTGCCTGAGATCTTTTTGCAGACCCAATACGAATTTTTTCTTTATGATCCTTTGAAAATATGCGGCCTGATCCTTGGGAAGGACTTCCAGGAGTTTTCAATATATTATACTCTTGAGAAAACTTATCAAAATAATATTTTTCCCTAGTCGTAAGGCTTTCTATATCACAAAATTCCAAAATAGTTAAACTAAAATTACTATAACCATATTTTAATAATGCAACATTAATGGGCATACTTTTTTCTTTTAAAAGTCTATTTAGATTAAAGTATTCAAGAAATCTACGCCTTAGATGTACAGAACTTCCAACGTAACTTTTCCCGTTTAACTTATTAGTTCACAAATATATACCACTTTTATTTTTTCCGTATTTTAGTATTTCCAATTTTTCTTTGTCGGCATCTTGAAAAATTTTGGAATTTATTGAATCGGTGGCAGACAACTTAGTAAGTAAATTTATATCTTGGTTACAATTTGTTGAATACAATCTAGTCAGAAATTTTTTAACACTTATATTTTTATGACTACACCAACCCTGTCCCCCTCTTTGATAAAAATGCTTGGGCCTTAAGCTAACGAAGGAAATCTTAAAATTATCGTTATTGTACAAGCTACGCAGAAAAAGGTGTGCTGCGTTCATCGAAAAAAGTTTAAATTTATTACTAATTAGACAAAAAAATCGTAATCGCCCACAAATTTATCCTTATTAAGGTCATCCACCTCTTAAAAATAAAAATCTACTACCATGCAAGCTACGGAGTGCTCATGCACACTAAGATATATTTACGATTAAGTGTAGTGAAAAGTGCCAGTGCCTTCAATATCCTGATACGGGGGCTACAGTACCTGATCTAGCGCCTACCTTCGGGCGGCGAAAAATAAAAACTTAAAATTTAATAAGGAAAGGCTATTGTAGTTATCTTTAATCTTGGGTTATTTATTTATCCCAAGAGCCGGTTTCCCGGTGACTAGAGTACACCTTACAGTTAAATATTTTATTTTACGTATATAACTGAAGAACCATCTACTCGTTGCTCTTTTACAGATTTGCTTTGCAATATCTAATTTAGATCCACGATTACCCATTTACATTTCTGACATCCCTAGTGATTTTACCTTACCCTGAGTCATTAATCAGGCCAGTTGCGAGTTTCCTCTTCAACTTTGGTTACTAGGGCTTTAGGGCTTCCCCGGAGTTTGGCTCTTAAACACAAGAAGGAGAGACCTTTTCTCACTTATGTTAGCAAATAGTCGTATACCTAATGAAAAAGCTCTAGCTGTATAACTTATTAATTCAATTAGAGATAATAAGGGAACTAAGGCTAAAGGTGTACCTTCTGGTACAAAAGAAGAAAAGAATGATATTTTTTTAGTTATTAATCCTAATAAGGTAACACCTATAAAAATAGTAACACTAGTACCTATAGATACAATTAGTGAAGTTGTTATAGTGTAGTTATAAGGAATATTTCCAATTAAATTAGCAATTAAAATAAAAAAAAATAAAGAATAAATAAAAGGAAAATATCTTTCATTATGTGAACCTATTTGATCTCTTACTATAGTAGATATTGTTGTATATAAACTTTCAAAAGCTATTGACCATTTTGAAGGAATTAATTTACTTTCATTATTACCTAAGTAGTGTAAACCTAAAGTAATAATTAAAACTATAAATGAATATAAAGCTAAATTTGTTATAGTTAAAGTAAAATATCCAAATATTGGAAATTGTAAACTAAATATATTGGTTACTTCAAATTGTTCTAAAGGTGATTTATTTAAAATGAAGGTTGAATAAGATAAAGCCATAAATAAAAAAAAAGGGAAAAAATTTTTTTAAGTTTTTTTAATTTCACTACTTTGCCATACGGCACACTACTATATTTGCTCGACTTACTTATTATAGAAAGCTAGTGTATTGGGCTCCGCCCTTAATTTAATATAAACGCGTACCTGGTTTACCTGCATGTGCTTACGCAAGCCAGGGAAGAGTAGAAGTTTTAAGTTTTTACGAGCACGTGGCGGTAAAAAGAACCTCTAAGGTTAGGGTTAATAACCATCCTTCCCTTTAGGTGCTCCAATAAATAAGCACGATACGCCACTACTGTGTAATAAACTCTAAAGCCTTAAGAAAAACTATATCTCTTTGGGCCTTAAAATAGAGTCTGTGTACTAAACTCTTATTTCTGTGTTAGACTAGCCCTAAAAAGTTTGTAGGCTAAAGCCGTTAAATATGAGTCGAGGCGTATTATGAGTGAGCGATGTAACTCCGATAGTGTGTTTGGTTAAACTGCTCCGTTTTTAATTTTAAATCTTTGTGTGCGTCAGCTGCGTCAGCTGCGTCACCTGCGTCAGCTGAGTCAGCTGCGTCAGCTGCGTCAGCAGCCTAAGCATCATCAGCAACCTAATTAAAATTAATTTATAAGTTTTAGCGCGGAGCGAGAAAATACATAATTTAAACCTTAAAATTTAAGGTGTAACCTATCTTAAGCAGGTATATAAATTTTAGCTGATTAATTTAAAAACATAAACCGTTGATTAATAGCTTAAAAACTTAAGCAATCACATGATCTAAAAGACTTATAAGGGCTACAGGTGCTAACGCTAGCCAGGCTGCCGCTAGGCAGTAATTGTTAACGAGTTATTTGAAATTTTTATAATTATAATTTATACAGCCTGGATTGCGAAGGCAAAGGCAGCCCTCGAGAAAAAAATTTTTAAGTGCACGGGTGCTGGCCAAGGGGTGAGGGAGCCCTACCTTAATATTTATTTTTAACTTATTTTTACTTGCTTAGAGTAAAAGACTTTATTACCTCAACCATAAGAGGGTAGAAGAGCTGTATACACTACACTACAGGAGTATAGAAATAAAAAGGTAAAAGAAAAGATAGTTTTGCTTGCCAAACGGCCAGCAGAGGAAAATGTAAAGAATAGGAAGATGTTAAAAAATTTTTTAGGGCGGAGCCACACCTCGACGTGCAGACAAATAAAAATGTAAAACAAATTTAAATAAAAATATTTAAACTAATATTTTTCGGAATAGAGGTGACTCGAACACCTATAGGTTGCCCCGAACAATTAGCAATTGTCTTAACTTACCAATGTAGACTATTCCTTTTGTAGCGCGAATCGAGCGTAAAGCGATAATAAACTTATAAGGCCCAAATGGCAGGCGGAGCCACAGCCTCGTCTGTTTTTAAACAAGATCAGATCCCAATTAGCAAAGCTACATAAAACTAAGGTAGAAAATAAAAAACAATGAATTAAAAGTTTACACTTAAAAAATATTATAATGTTGCTATCGGAATCGTACGCCTTAAGAGGTATTTATAAAATAAAAAAATTTTTACAATTTTTATCTTTGACCCTTCCAAACCATGTACGCGCATAAAAAATAGTTAGGTTTATTAAAATCCTCCATTTTTTAGGTTATTAGATTATTATTTTTATTTAGATATAATAAGTGTTTAGGCACTCTTATAAGTAATACCGTTAAATATTTTTCTTCTATTTATCTGCTTTAAATCACGTGTACGCAACTAGGATGCTTAATTTTTTTAAATAACTTTATTCACTGAGGGCTTTACAAAAAAAAATTAAAAAAGGAGTAAAAAAAATTTAATACCATATAGAGGAAGCAAAAGGGGCTGCTATAATTTAAAATTATCTAAATATAACTAAAAAAAAAAGTTTTAAGGATAAGCTGACCTAAGGAGGCAGAGATATGTAGCTTTTATTTTTTTCAGCTCCAGCTTTTTTTAATAACCCAGGATCTGTATTAGGCCCAAAGGGGATTAAAAGAAGTAAAAGATGTAGCGTGGAGAGTACCATAATACGCGCTACGCAGAGGGAGAGTAAAGGGCGCGGGAGGTTAATTAAAATAGAAAGACACAAAGAATTTTAGCCTTTGCCTTGCGGAAGCCTGGCTAGTCTTATAAAAAGCAGCCTCCCGAAAGTGCAGGCCAGGGGGTTAGGTATAAAAAAAGTATTTGAAAACAATCGGGTTTGAACCGATAACTTTCTCCTTAAAAGGGAGACACTCTACCAACCGAGTTCTGTTTCCCAAGCATATATTGTTTGCCTTAAATGTATACTAGCCCTACGTGGCGTAGCGAAAAATTGTACCAAAAAGGCTACTATATATCAAATTTTAGTTATGAATCCATCGTAATATAATATTTTTTAATACCTAGCTCCTTGGTTATTCGGCGATTAAAGTTAGCCTAAGATGCTCAACTTTTGATTAAAAAGATAGTCTGCGTACACCTTTAAACGAAAAGATCTAAACTCTATTTAGCTGGAAATTTTAAAATTTTTTTCGGCAGCACACCTTTAATTTATAAAACTAGGGCATACTTGCTCTCAATATCCTTAAAACAACCTATATAATTTTTCTACTTACCCTTTGCCCTACCCCCTAGGCACGCAAGGGCAAAGGCTTAAAAAAAAAAGATATATTTATATTTTTTTTAATTGCATGGCTCAGCCTCCCCTTTAGATTAGGTCTGCTGTTGTGTGTGTATAAGGTTCCGCATACTTCGTACTGTATACTTCATACTTTTTAGTGCGTTGCCAAAGACACGTTAAGGCGTACAAAAAGGCTCCGCGTTAAAAATTTTTATTTTAGAAAGATTTAAAGTAAGTTATACGAACAGCCAGAATCGAACTGACAACTACAACTTGGAAGGCAGTGATTATACCGTTTAAATATGCTCGTTTAAATATTTATTTTTTTTTATATTTTTAATTTACTTTATTAAAAAAATAGTTTATATAATTCTCTTTTATAATTTTTAAAATTTTTAAAATTTTTCAGGATAAGGCACTAGGGGCAGTGAGATATTACAATACACAACATAGGCACTTATATTAAAACTTTTTTTTTAAGATTTTATATTATTATCTGCATACCCCTGCCCTAATTTTTTTTTTGCCGTATAGATTTTTCAATTTTTTTTTAATTTATTCAATGCAAGGGCTGCGGAAAAAAAAAAAAGTTTTTTTTATACAAATTTTTTAATAAAATCTGCGAATCCTTTGGGCTATGAGCCTTATAGTTTTATAAAAAATAATTCAATTACTTTTTTTCTTCGTGCTAAAAATAAAATAAAAAATTTTACATATAAAAAGATGTCCCCGAGGGTTTTAATGGCACAGATGCAGGCAAGGTGGGTCCAGCTAATAAAAGTAAAAGAGCAGAGTTGGAAGTAGTATTATCTGAATTAAAACTTTTAGGTCTTAGGGTTAAAATATTAAAAAATAAAATTTAAAACAAATAGTTATCTGATCATACGGAAAGGCTTTAAAAAAAAAAATTTTTTTTTTTTGAATAATAATTAAAAAGTAAAAATTTACGTAAATAAGAGGATCAAGGTGGTATAAAAATTTTAGAAAAAGTATGAACATAGAGATATCATTTTTAGTAAAAATAAAGGGTATGGGTTAATATTTAAAATATTAAAATCCCGGTATTAAAAATTTAAAAGGCATAGGATCCGAAATTATTAAATTAATACCTTTAAGCTTTAATGTTAATAAACGATAGTGATAGCAAAAGTTAAAAAGATGTCCTAAACTTTAGGGGTGTACTGCGGCAATTTTTAATTAAATTTTTTATCACTTTGCGGTTAAAATTAAAGACGTGTTATACTCTGCCCTAAAGGCTGGCGGAGTAAAAAAAAATTAAATCAACGCTCTGCAACTTAATGTGAGAGGCTACTTTTTTAATTATATGCTACCTTAAGGCAGAAAAAGGGCAGACAAAAAGCAGAGGTATATTAAAAATTTTTTGTTGCTTATCTTTTTATTTTATTTGCGTACACACTGCGGCTGTGGGAAAGTAGAAAAATAATAAAAATAGAATTAAAAACTACGCCGAAGAAGGAATACATGAAATAATAAGGCGTACGCTTAATAAAAAGGCGTACTCAAATTAATAAGGCTTACGCACAATAAAAAAAAAGGCTAGTATACTATGTAAGACAAAGGCGGTAATATAAAATTTTTACACAGAGCCAGAGCAATATAAATAAAAAAAAAATAATAGAAGGTAAAACCTTAAGGCGTACGCAAAAATATCTCGCTGAGCATACACCTTTTGGAGTACGCCTTATTGGGCTGGCCTGGCTATGTCTTAACTAAAAAAAAGGGAGGGAAATATTTTATATTTTATACTTAAAGATAAATATATTTATCTGGCCTTCCAACTTTGGTGGTAGCATGTGGAGGGATAAAAACTTAAAACTTAAACTTAAAACTTGGCGTAGCAATTCGGATCATACTAATAAAGTGAGGTACAAAAAGAGGGGGGGTTAAAAAAAATTTTTTAATTTAGGGCTTGAGTACACAAGCCAGCGGAGCGATTATTGTTTTCTAATATTGCAAAATTTATTAGGTATGAGTTATTTTCCTAAAAAATAAAAAAAAAAATACTTTTATCCAGAGGTTTAATTTGTATATAAAAGGAGCGGTGTGTACATAAGATAAGTAGAATAACAAGAATGTTAAATATTTTATATTTATATACAGCTCTGCTGCTGAGTAGGGTTTTGCCAATTATTTTAACTTAAGTTAGCCTTTTGCTGAAATAAATACTAGCCTTCTGCTGAGGATATCACAAAAACTTTTTTATTTAACATAATCAGGTGAATAAAGATCTGCTTTACACCTAAGACGTATAATATAGGTATAAAATATAAATATTGGTTTTGATTTATAAATAAACAACAGGAGACTAAAAGGAAAAGGTTTTATTTAAAAAAAGTTAAAAAACAAGGCGTACTCAGTAAGGTAAAATAAAGATAAAAATATTATATTAAAAAAAAAAGTCTAGGTAAAATTTGTTTAACTCGGAGCGTACGCGAAGCGATATAAAAATAAAACTTTTTGTAATTCTTTTAAGTGATCTAGCATTACTTTTTAGACTTTAGGATGTAATGGTGTGATCGCTTTAATTAGAGCCTTATTAGCATTATTAACGTTAAGTACGTCAGCATGATTATTTAAAGCTAAAGATACAGATACTGATAAAAAATCTATTGGTTTAACTAATGAGATATAAAGATGGACAAAAAGCGTTTTCTTTAAAATTACAATTATAGGTCTTTATGGCATATTCATAATTTATTATTTTTATTTCTTATTGTTGGAGTTTTTCTATTATTAAATTCTTTAGATTCCAAATTAAGCATTTCATCCTGTTGGTCAGAGATTATGCACTGCAAGATAAATGGATATATAAATTAGGAGCATGGCTCCTAAAAAAATAAGGCGTAAGCAGAAACATAGTAATCTAAACTTTAAAGGTTTTAGATACGCTGCCGCAGAACAATAGACATTTTTATATAAGCTACGTGTAATATACACGATCGCTCAGCGCTCGCCGTAGTTTATTATTTGTTAAAAATCAAATGCTATGTTATTTTTTTGTACCTAGCCGAGGAAAAAGCATAAAATATAAACCCTAAAGTATTTCCGCTTATAATAATTAGATCTGCGTACGCCTTAAAATTAAGAACCCAAAATTAAAAATAAAAAATAAGGGCTACGGCACATTAAAAATTAAATTATTTTATCGCTATCACTCCGCGCGCACAAAACTTAATAAAAAGTTAAAAAAAAAAAAGGGGTTAAATAAAAAAATTTTTATATTACCCCTTATGGATTGGTTTTCATATTTTACGGATTTTTTTATAGCTTATAAAATTAGCTTAATCCTCTAAGGCTAATTTTTTTTTTATTAATAACAACAGTATAATATATTATTTTATTTATATATAGCTCTGCTGTTGCAGATGTCAACCTTCTATTAATAGGAAAAGAAATCTCCTTAGTTTAGATTTTAACAGGAAGCACTTCTTTATACTTAAGACGGTTAATTTAAGGATTAAATAAAAATGGCGCCTCGCTAAAAAAATAAAAAAAGATCTTTTGGATTAAAAAGCGCCGCGGTCTCCTAGGGCCCTAGGGGTGAGGGTAGCTATAAAAATATTTAAAAAAAGTCTTGACGAAATTTTCGGCGAAAGTAGTATTATTATAAATCTGATCGAACTTCTTTTAGGTGGTCAAACATTAATTTCTGAACAGGAGCAGGATATCTACGAATCATATCATGAAGATTTTTATTTGCATCTTCAACCATTTGTAAGTCAGTAGGATTTTTTCAGTCTACTGTGGAATAATCTATTGTATTATCTCCTAATGCGTATGAAAGACAAGAGGTGTTCTCTTTTATACCATCGTGAAATGAATTTATAACACCCAGGCTTTTCAATTTAAGTCTAAACTTGTGTCCAGTTACAGTATCCGGTACTAATTTTAAACGGTTTGAAAGTTCTTTCACTTCATTATAATTAGAAGAAAGTATATTTGTTTTACTTATAAAATTACTCACATACATTTCCCTTCATTTTTTTAAATTTTTAAGTTCCTCTAACTTTTCTGAAAGTTCTATCACTTCCTTATAATTAGAAGACATATTTATTTTGTTTACTAATCTATACACATACATTTCTCTTTCTTTTAGAAATTCTTCAAATTTCTCTAACTTTTCCGACACTACCTCAAAGTCAAGAGAACTATGACATATACTAGTATGAAGGTTTTTGATTTTAACACTACTAATTATGTAATCAGCCGGATTTGAATTATTGAAAGCTTGCCGACTACCTAAAATTCCATGAGAATCTTTAGATAATCTAGTACGAGCAGACATTGGATTGTTATTAAAATTAAGATCACGCGATTCTGCTTTTTTTAAACCATTTATTAGCTTTGCATCTACTGAATCTACCTCATTATCGACACCAAACCGCAAATGGGGGAACCTTTTTTTTCAGTCAAGGTTTACCTGCTTTGATTTATCAATTAAAGGAATAGATGCCATTTTTCAAGGATTATTAACTGCATAGTTAATAATTTTAGAAAAAAAAGAAGTGACACCAAAAGAAAAGCTAATTTCTAGTAATAAAAAAGGAAAAAGAGATGCAAAAAGAAAAATAAGATCTAATTTATAATTTAAATAAAAAGATAAAAATAGATAGGAAAATGTAAATACCAAGTTAATTACTTTAATTAACTTAGAATGCATATTTAAAAAGCATCTAAATTTCATAAATTTATCTTTGAATTTTAGGCCTAAGCACGCTAATTTATCTTTTAATTTATGTAATCAAACGTTCGGTCATTGCCAAGGGAGTAGGTAAGTAAGACATAAGTATTTTAAATAACCTACTCTTTTTAATTTTTCGCGCGCACGGAGCCGAAGCGATAAAAAAAAAAAATTTTTTTTTTTTCACTGACTGGAATGATTTCTAATTTGTGTGCGTACAACTACGCACGACTTATTAAAGGATTTTTTGTTTTTTTCAAACCCTAAGGGATAAACTTTATTTAGTTTTTTAACTCCAAACCCAAAACATTAGATGTTGAATTTATACTTCTAAGTGCTGGAGATATAACTAAAGACATAGAACTTAGCCAACTTAAATATTCGAATAGAGATAAAGAATCTACAGCTATAGGCATGAAACCATGATAAACACCACAAATTTCTGAACATTGCGTTTGTACACTACAATAATACAATGTAATAATTAAATTTTATTTTAAGGCGCTAGCGGCGCTAGCACAGGGACAAATAAGGCTTATAAGACTAATTTATTTATAAGAGAAAGAATAACCTTTATATTCTTTACCGTCTTTTAAACAAATATATAAATATTTTCTATCCAATTTTATGTTTAAAGAATCAAAATACCTAATCGTAGCTAAAATACTTTCAAATTCCTTTTCAAAATTTATCCCTTTTACTATTAAAGGTTTATTTTTTCTATTAAATTTTTTTAAAGAAACATTGTCTGTTTTTGACTTTAAATATTCATCCATAATTAATCCTACTTGTTTAAAATCATCAGGTAACTTCTCCGAATATTTACATAAAAAATTATAAAACACTTTACCATTTTTAATATACCTAGTTAAAGTACTCCCTTTTATGGTGATACCTAATTCTCTTAAATAATTTTTACAAGAAGTTACAGAATCAAAATTTAAGGTACAACCTTCGGTTTTTCCAGATACAAAAGTATTTCCTTTTTTAATTACTAATTCTATAGGTATACTTCGCCGTGTTCCCAGGGTATACGTAGCTTTTCTTTCCTTTTGCATAATACATAGTAATTCCTTTATAGAAATATTGCTATTAGAAGCCGCAGGTATAGGATAACTTAATAAAAAAAATTTATTAAGATAAGGTATTTTAGAATCTACAAATTTTTTGCAAGTCTCTGGGTGTATTTTTAATACTCTTTTTAACTCAATTATAGATTTAGCTTGGTAATAAAGAGTACTACACGTCATATCATATACAAATACTGTATTTCCTTTTGAAGGCCCTGTATTAACAACTCTTAAAGTATTTAAGTTAAACTCTTTATTTAATAAATAAAATTGCTCTAAAATTAAAGCGTCATGGCTACTAAATTTATTACTATCTAGTTTAAATATTATTAGTTTAAAAGCTTCTAGCCCTTCTTTGTTAAGTAAGGGTAAAAATTTTCCAGTTAATGGGAAATCCCCTTTAAGATAATAATCTATTCTACGTCTAAGTAAATTAGATGAACCCACGTACTTATAACCAGTATTTTTATGTATAAATATGTATACACCCGAGAAACCTTTATAACTAGATTTACCTGTCAATTCAGCTAAAAGTTGAAGATTTTCTGGTGTAGAAATAGTAAGATCTACCTCGACACCTTTAACTTTTAATAATTGGTTTAATTTAGAATCAGTAACAACAATTTTTTGATTTAAAAATATTTTATTCAATACTGACAAAGTAGTAGGTTTACCACTATTAATATGTTCTAACGCTAATAATTCAGTGCCGGAGGCCTTATTAGCTAAAGACTTCTTAGCAGAACTAAAAGCTCTTGTTAAAAATACACCAGCTGCTCTAAAACCTACATGCTTTCACTATAACAGTTTACAGTTAAGCCTATAAAAGTATTTGTATATTATAACTCGCCCTCTTGTCTCGACTAACGTAGCGGTGTGGCTCCGCCCTCCAGGGGTCGAGTGACTAAAAATTTAATTATTTTATTAAGTTTAGCAAACTATTTATAGTGATTTCCCTGAATATATATTAACCTAACCTTTCCTTCGGATCCTGGAAAAAAGGGGGGGGGTAATTAAAACCGGACCCCCTACTGCGCCGGGTATTAAGCGGAGTCGTCAAGCTAAAAAATATATATTCAATTAACAAAAAATAAAAGTAAATACTAATAATTTTCTGCTCCTTTTCAGGAGGGGACTGACTATATCTTAAGCATTGTCTATATTTACAACAAACAACACCAACCACCGTTTAGTCGATGAACTGCATACCAAATTAATAAAACTTGGTACTTGGCTGCGGATTGCCCATTGAATAATAATTCTTGATTTTCCCATACCACGAGTCATTACCTGTGCCATAAATATGTTACCATATTTACTTGGATAAGAATTCTTTAGGGGTTTCCCGGCAATTTGATGATTTATAACCATAGGTTTTCTACAGTTATGGCCAATGTAATAGACCATAGAATGTACCTTCTCTTTCAGCTAAAATAGATGTTTGATTTAATCTCTTAAAAATTTTAAAAACTAAAGCTCTTTATCTCTAGTTTTCCTACTGTTACCAGCAGGTTTAGACTATGTCTTCTTTACTTTACTATTATTTATTAGTTAAAATTAGTTAAGTAAAGTAGGGCACTCGTGTTCAGATTTTTGTTGAAACTACTCACTGATTAGTCGTTGAACGTTCTCATTTCCCGTTGTATCGCCTCGCCTCGACGCCGGCGCTGCAACGCTTATTTATAATAAGTTGTCGAAATAAGCTTCGCTGCGAATTGTTCTTATAAGCGCGGAGCGATTAAAGGCCCCCCAGGGCTGTAGAAGATCTTCGCAATTCACCCTATATTATTATAAGATATATTTATCTTTTTAAATCTGGTGCTCTATCCCCATGTCCTATTATTTTTCCTTTAAATTCTGTCTCATAAAAAAATTTGTATTTATTTTTGTATAATTTGTCATTACCCTCCCCCTGGGGGCGTATCTCTTTATTACACCTGTTCCACCTAAAGCTGTATAACCTAAATGATATGATATAATAGATCTCTCTCCCCTTTGGGGCTTGTATCAAATAAAATTCCTGAATTTGGATCTACAATCATATTTACTAAAACAATTGATTTGGTGTTTCTTCTTGCTGTTTCGTCTATTCTTTGTGTGCGCTAGCAGTCTAGCTTTACTATCATTTAATCATAAAGGATTCATAGCAAAATAAACTAAAGAACCATTTTTTAATTTTACCGCGCCAGCAGGCCCAAGGCCCGTCTGTTCGGCCGAAGGGCAGTTTTTTCCTTATTAATTGCTCCCCCTCGGCCCGAGGCCTTCCAGGCACTCGTTGCCGGGGGCCGAAGGGTTGAAATATATCTAATATCACTAGAAGTATTACCATCATTTAATTCAATATGAGCTTGTCTAATATTAGCAAACTTTCCAATAATATTTTTATCAAGATCTAAAACATATAAAAATCCTAGAGATAAAGTATTTAACTCTATTCCTGTTAAGCTAGAATATTCTGCAGTAGAAAATTTAGGATTTTCAAGAGAGAAAGGTCTAGTAGTGGCGGATGCCCACCACAATATAAACAAATTTTTCTAATATAGGAGAATACAATTTATGTAAAGAGAGGTTAGTATATCTTATTAAAGTTGTTTTAGGAATACCTAAAACACTAGAAGCTACATTAGCAGAGGATAACGTCATAATAACTGCTTTATCCTCATCTAATACATTATAAGAAACACCTAAATTTCTTAACGTAGTATTAGGATTTCAATTTATAAAGGAAAAATTAACTACTTGAGCCCTTCGCCCCTGCGCTAGCCGCTTGAGGCTTGGGCCAAGGGGTAGAATTAAGTTCACACTTTCATCTACTTAATGTTGCTTGTTCAACAACTCTTAATTCAAATTGAGCCCTTCGGCCGAACAGACGGGCCTTGGGCCAGCTGGCGCGGTAAAAGCATCTAAAATTTCCATATGTTCTAATGAGATAGCTTGTAATAAATTTTTTTTTAATAATCAATTTACCGCCTTTGGCGAGATAAGTAGTTAAATAATTTGTTACAGCTCCTGGCCCCTGCTACGCTGGTGCGGAGCCAAGGGGTAAATAAAGGAGATAAAGAAAAATTATCTCAGCCTTTATTGCTATTGACATAATTATAAAATAAATTAGTGCCTGCTTTTTCAGGTCTACTGTTTGTCAAATGTTCGGATAATCTAATTCTTACATTTGAACTAGAACCTACATATTTAAGAGAAGTTGAAAGACAGGTAAAAGCATAAACACCAGATAATCTAGAAAATACACTCAAGCGCCAAGGGCGACTGAATCTTTCACAGATTTAAGTTCTTTAATATCATTTAATAAAAATTTACTCTCTACTAGATATTTAGAATCTAATAGATGCATAACATTTTCATCAAGAAAACTTCTTAAATTCCCAGAAGAGTGCTCATACATCTTATTCAAGACAATTTGAGCTTTTTTATTTTGTAAAGTTTTCACTACAGGAATACTCTTATCTACCGATGCATTTTTAGAGGAACTACTATAAGATCTAGTTAGCGCCTTGGCGAGAAAAAGAGATTTTCTCGGAGAAAAAGATATACCTAAATTATTACTTAATTTAGTAGGCAAATAATAAATAGAAAGACCAAAAAATAATAATACAAAAAGCCCAAAGGGCATAATGCTATAAATAAAAATGAAAATCTTCAATATATTAGCGCGGAGCGAGATCTATATTCTAGCTGCAGATATTTTTGTATTATCTTAAAAAGGATAAATAAACTAATTATACCTTATGAAATCGAGCAGATTTTACCCGGAACTGCATCTAATTTAATTCCCAGAGAAGGAACGGCAAAATCATGGATAACATCTGTACTTTGAACCACTAATCTAACATGTGTATCTACAGGAACATTAACTCTGTTATCTACATCTAATAAACGTAATTGACCTACTTCTAAATCTGATTCTGGTATCATGTATGAGTCGAATTCGATTACATCACCAGACTCTGTTTCGTAGTCAGTATACTCATAAGACCAGTACCATTGGTGCATCTGCACTGTTTTTGTTTAAGGGTGATGTTGTAGCATTAACTAATTTTATTTTACATTACGTTTTAAATAAACAATTTACAAGCCTAATTTATAAACCATACTAGAATGCATATAAGGCAATATTAATTCTCTTAATTTAGGTACAGACGTCTTTATTATATACAAAGAGTATTTGTCTGTAGTACGTTTGCTACCTTTATTAGAAATAAGCTGTACTGTAGAATCTAAATTAAATTTATTTTTTAATATTTTTTGTAAAATTTCTACTTCAGCTACACTAAAATTATTAGTAGCTATTCTAACTCCATATCCTGTTCAACCTCCGTCATCCATTATAAAATGAGCTAATGAGAGAGGAGAAAAATAATTTTCTATTTCAGGCGAAATAATTTTTGTACCATTAAAATAAAACAAATCATATAGCCAATTAAAACTACTAAAACTAAAAGTATCAAATTCATTACCATAATAAGTTTTTTTAACTTTAGTTTTGGCATTTATAAGGGTTGTTCTGTATTCTCGAGGCAGGGAGTTATTACAATAACCCCTTTTATTTAAAAATTCATGTAAGTAAAACAGATATTCTCTATGATTAGTACTCTGTTTAAATCTAAAACTAGTCCCAGGAACCAAAGCCCTAGATTTAATTGCATAACAATCTCCCAGCAGACAGCCCACTAAAACGCTTATTACATCTGAGTTATGAGGACCTATTCTCCCAGAAGTTCTAATTGATTTAGTATGAAATTGTCTAGCAAAAGGATAGTAATTTATACTACCGAAAATAACAAATTGGTGCTAAATTTTAACTATGTAAATATAAGCGCTCCCACACTTCCACACTTACGTGAGTAGGGAGCGAGTACTTACATTATTTAAATCGATTCGCTAGCTAATGTATACTGTTTTAAGGTTTAAACTGTCAAGCAAGAACCCAGTATAAACGCAACAAAGGATTTAAATTTTTCATTAAAATTGATCCACTATTTAAAAAATAGTGGTTTTCCGACTGTACATTAAGCAATATATAAAACTTACATATCACCCACAAGTGACCCAGTCTGTTGCAATAAGAGAAAAAAAAATAAACCACTTACTGACAGTCTTGTACTATATTCGGTACTGTAAATAAATAGTATTTTAACTGTTTTCACTCGCATCGCCAAAGGCAAATTTATTGCCTTTAAGATTCCTGTCGGATTCTTAGAAAGATCATTATAAATAATTAACTCTCACGACTATTATATATATGTGTGTGGGTTGAAAGAACTTGAATTTGTATTACTTAAATCTAATTTATATAACATACTAGGATGAATATAAGGTCCAATTATACTTCTTAAATTATTAACCCCGTCAGGGAGCCCAAGTGCCCTCCTTAGGGGCCGAAGGGCAGATTGTTTTTTAATATATAAAGAATATTGGTTTTCTTTGTAAATATTCTGAATAGTATTTTCCAAATTATACTTAGATTTTAAAACATCACTTAATAGTTCAACTTCTTTTAGTGTAAAACTATTAGCAGCTATTCTAACTCCATTATTAGCCCAACCACCATCATCCATATTGTAAAAAAAAACTAAGCATAAGAAATCTTATATAAACCATTTAAAACTTTTTGATCCTCTATTCGCCTACTTATTGTTTTTCTACTTACATTTAATTGTCTAGCAGCATCACTCATAGTATTATAAATAACTGATTCATTTGTTGCTACATTACTTACAACTACTTTCTTACCTAAAGCACTTTCTAAATCAGTTAACCCTTTAGATATATTACTTTTGGCCAACTCTATTCTTCGAAGATGGTCTACTCCACTAACTCCATCTCTAAGTATAGTTATAACATATCTTCCTTTGAAAGGAATTATATCTTTACTTTCTAGGTCATATTTTCCCTTTTCCAGTAAAGTTTTAGAATGTGAGTTAATGGACTTTGCAGCTATAGCTACCGAATCGTAAGTAGTAGTTGATCCTGTAATAAAATCATGTATATTTACTTTAATACGTTTTTTTATATTTAACCGCGGCAGCAGGCCCAAGGTCCCGCTTTGCGGCCGCAGGGCTCTAGATTTAAATTCGAAATGTGTAAACGTAGTTTTTTAAGAGTTTCTTCAGAAAATTTTCTAAGTTTTAATTTAGCTAAAGTTTCTGCGCTATGTTTAAATCCTAAACTAGAACCTGCTTTTTTTAAGATATTGTACTTCGGGCTGTATAAATCCAGATAAAACTGTTCTTTAGATATGCATTTATCTGGTTCGCAATATTCTAAGATTTCTAATTGAAATTTACTATGGCCATATTTAATTAAAGCTAAATATATGATGCTTTTTGTTTTTTTAGCCTCTCTCACACCTTTGGTGAGGTTAAGAAATTAATAGAAAAATAATTAGAAAATCTTTTTGCTAAATTTACAGAGCTACCAATATAAGAATCTCCTGTTATTAAATTAGTTCATCGGTAAATTCCTGCCTTTTTCTGATTTTCTTTATAAATAACAGATTTTAATAAAATAGGATTAGCATAAGTAGTACAAACAGGACTTAGATTATTTGAGTCACTAGATTTATTATTAGTAGAATAATACCTATTACCGATTACATTATTCGGTATTGAGTTTGGAGTAAAAATTTTTGAATGATTTTTTGCAATCCTAGCTTCACCTCTTTTTCCACAATAGGGTCTGTATCCTATTTTATATTTAAAATTTGAAAGGATATAAGGTGAGACTATATCTTGGAAAGCTTTTACATACTCTTTAGATATTATTACTACGTAATAATTTTTTTTATCAGTAACTATACTACAAACTAATCCAAACCGATCTTTTAGCATAGTAATTAATATTGATGATTTGTCTGCGTTTTTTTCCACACCCTCTGGCCCAAGGCCAGGGGCCGAAGGGCTGAAATTAGTGGTTAATTCTATATTTCCGTTTTTATATTTTCCATTGGACATAACCCACACAGCTAAGGCCAACGGAGTAATATATTTCGAATCTAATTTAAAGACTTTTTTACCTTTATGATAAAACATTTCATGTATTCAACTAAAACTTCTAAAAGTAAAAGTGTTAAACTCATAACCATAATATAAATTTTCTTTATTTTTTATGGTTTTAGTATATAGGCGGGGTTCCAGATTGCTAGTGTATCCTCTACTATAGAAAAAATTATATAAAAATTGAATAAATTCTTTATTAGAGTTTGACATTATTATTCTGGCTCCTTCAATTGGTTTGAGATTAATTCTAGAATTTCCTAGCAAACAACCTATTATTACAGAGATAATATCTTGATTGTGCGGACCTATTCTTAATGAAGCTCTTACATTATTACTAAATTCTCTTTTTTGTATTCAACAAGCAGATCGCTTCGAGGCATTATTTTTTCTATTTGAGTGCGTACGCGCCCCAAAGGGGAGGGGAGGATTTATATTAAGATTGTAAATTTTATTTAATTCTTCCTCTTCCGGTGGTAGGTTTCTACCTATATTCATTCCCGATTTTATTTGGTTAATTGTATTTAACCCCTCTAAAGTTAAATGTTCTTTTTTTATCAATAATTCATTCACTTTACAAAAATCTATAAAATTTAAATGTTTTACACCTACCCTTGCCTCAACCTGAGACAGGGCAGAGGTAATAGGATATTTTATAAAAAACGGTATAATTTTATTACTAATATCAGAAAAATCAGATACTCTAAAAAGTACTACTTTTTTATCTTCATAAATATTTCCGCAACCTAAATAATTTATAAAACTCTTGATTAAGTCAATATCACGACTATGTTGAGCTAATTGAAATTCTAGATGAACAAAATAACCTAATTTGTGGGAGATAGATTTTTTGACTTTTATCATAAAAGAACCTTCACCGCTAGTGAAACCAGCTAATCAATAAGGAGATTGAATTGATATGCTATTTATTTCAGGTCTTTTTTCTAAGTCTATATTAGGGAAAGATTCTTTTAATTCTGGAGATAACCCTAAATTTAAAGAACCTTTAATAGATACTATTTTTAATAATCCTTCTAAAGTTAAATGTTCTTTATTATTTATTAATTCTATAGCTTTTTTAAATAATAAAAAATCTGCTTGTTTTTGTGTAATTAGAGGATATTTAATAAAATGAGGAATTATTATATTAGTTAATTCAGGGATAGAAGCAACTCTATATTGAACACTATCTTTTCCTTTTGAAATATTTCCTACACCGTTTAAAGAAGATTTAATTAACTCTAAAATAGTTAAATCCTTTTTATGTAAATGGATAGAGAATCTTGCTTTTATTGTTCAACCTAGTTTATAATTTTTATCTTTCAAAATCAAAACCATAAATGAACCCTCAGCATCTGTAAATCCTGTTATAAAATTATTATCTAATTTTAAATCATTAATATCTTGAGAAATGTTTAATGTAGAGTATAAATTTAAATTGTGTGGGCCTATTCTGTTCATAGCTCTTATTTTATTTATGGTAAAATATCTTTGTTGATTTAGAGAAAAACATGAAAAATTATTTTTATCTCGCGTACGCGCCAAAATCCGCGTGCGGTTAGCAAACGGAACATACGAGGCAATAGAATAGTTTTTATTTATGATATTATGATAATACTTATTATTTTTTTGACCATTAAAAATGGTATCTTTCATTTTATTTAATATATACAATGTTAGGCCACCTAAAAAGAGACCTACTGCTTTTATTGTCATAGTTGGAGAAATAACTTCATCCAAGATGTATAATAAACTAAATGAAGGTTGAGCAATTAACATTAAGATAATAGCAGGAGTAATAGTTCACACCAGCTCTACTGTAGTACCATGTGTTAAGTATTTGTATGATAATTTATTAACACTTTCTTTAAACTGGCTAAATAGAGAAGATAACATCCAAATTACACCAAATAAAATAACTACAAGGAAAAAAAAAATATTATCATGTAAATCAAATATTCCTGTAAATCCTGGTGAGGCAGGATCTTGTAATGCAAATTGCCAAGGATAAGGAGCATCATTAGATAAAGAACCTAAAAAATTGCCATTTAAAAAAACATTTAAGTTTTTTAAGGCAGCAAAAACATTGACACAAACTATTGTATAAATATTAAGTAAAAGATTTAGCATATATATATTTTTAATTTTTAGTGTAACCTCTTTTTTACTATTATTTATTTTTTTTTTTCTCTGCGTACGCCTTAAAAAAAATAAAACACGAAGCTTTCCTTGTTATTTTGTTAAGCTGTCATTTAAGGACTGAAGACTGGAGTTAAACTCAAAGGAAACATATCTACAGGTTAAGACTTATGTTTATTTTTAATAACATATGTAATCCATCCCTCGCCTTTGGCAGATGAGACAAAATAATTTATTAGAGAGTAGAGAGTACTACCTCTGTATTTTTTTTTTTTCAAGGCTACATAAAACAAAACAATAATGTAATATAAGGCTTAATTCTGTTTTAGGCCCAAAGGGCAAAAAGTATTTCACATTAAAATATTAGATGTTTTTTTAGGATTTAATTGATTAAAAAAAAAAAATAAAAGATTTACCTACTCTTATTTACAAAACTAGGGGTTATCCTAAATTAAGCGTGAAACATAAACATAGGATATTTTCATTCACATCCCTATACTTAAATTTAATCACACGGCTACCTTAGCCTTTAATAAGAGTTGGGTGGAGTGTGCAGATCCCTTTTAATATAACAATATTTTACTGCTGGACTTATTTTTCTAAGGATTTTTTTTTTTTGCGTAGCCTTCTTTCCCAAAACTTAAAGGCCGAGGCAGAAAAGGGATAAAAATACTTGATATATGTAGGCTCAATTAAATAAAGTGACGTACGCCCTTACATCTTAAAGTTAATACTTTTACTAAAAAAGAAAATTTAATCCATATTTTATATGGGACATTACTTATAAACTAAGGGTTTTACATTTAAATAATCCTTAGAGTGGAGTTTGTTCTTTTTATTATTAATAAGAGCTTTACGCTGCTATCAGTAGACGGAACGCAAAACATTTTTATAAGTAAAAATAATAATAATATGTTTACTAATTTAAATTAAAACACACGCGGAGCGGTAGATTTAAAGTTCTTTAGTTTTTCTTTAAATAAATTTAAACCCTAGTTAGCCACTAAACAAGTAGAGTAAATTTTTCATAATAAAAATTTTTTTATTTTTTTAATAATATGTTTAGATCAATTCTCGCCCCTCAAATTTTATACCATTTTACTTTTTTTTATTAAATACTTAGTAAAACGCTAAGCCACATATGGAAAATAAAAGAAAAAACTACGTAGCCAAAGTTTTCATAAATAAAAAAATAAAAAGGCTGCCGCCAAGCAAGATAAAAATTTTAGACTTGTAAACACTTTATTATTAAAGCGGGGTAACATGTCCAATTACAAAAATAATTAAAATTATGAAATAGCAAACACATTAAATTCTTATAAAATATAAATTTATATAGCACATGCAACCCTAGAAAAAAAAAATAAAAAAAAAAATATTTTTTTTAAGGGCCTTGAGGCTTGAAGGAAATGCAGCCGCTTTTTAATTATAAAAATTTTAATTTTAAAAAGGAGCAAAATGGCTAAAGGTAGGCGGATATTTAAATATAAAATTTACTTTATTTAATCTGGCTGCATTGCGTTTGTATTCGTGCAGCAAAACAATTTCAAGGTCTTACATTAGCTTAACCCTTATTGCTTTACTAAGACTAATAAAAATACTAATACTAATACTAATATTAATACTAATAATAATACCAAAACTATAACTAATACTAATATTAATACGATACTAATATTAATCAATAATATTTTTGTAGTAAAGTATTAGAATAGTGTGTACACAATCTGGGCTTCAAGTAAACGAGCTCTTTTTTTTTTATTAACTCTTTGGAGTTTGGAGGGAAATGGTTATATAAATTTAAGAATAAAAGCTTAAATCATAAGACCAACACCTTTATGCTTAAATTAACCCTAATACTATGTACGCCGCGTGCCCGGGCCTAAAGTACAGCAGAAAAAGGGGCAGCCTGTTATTTTTAAGCCTTAAGGTAATTAAGGCGGAGATATCTAATAAATAAAAAGTTATTTAATTTAGTGCAGGTAGCCTAAAATCAGTATAATTTTACGCTCCGCAGCGGGGTGCTATTAAGCACTCAAGGAAATATAAATTTAAATTTTAATAAAATAAATTGCTTAGACTTTCTTTTATATTATAATTAACATTACTATATTTTAGTTGATCTGCTTTTTTTTAAATGTTAAAGTTTTAAGTACTCTTAGTGTAGATGACTCGGACTACTTAGTACTACATGCTACCGATAGCATGCCCATGCACGGCCTTTTTAAAGGGACCGAAGGTAGGTGGGGGTTACCCTTAAAATTTTTTAAATAAAAACATAAACACAAGCGCGTAGCGTTAAAATAATGATTATTTACACACACAAGCAAAAGGCTCACAAGCAGCCCAATAGATAAAGTATAAAGTTATAATATAAAATCTAAAGAGTAAAGGATTCGAACCAATATTTAAGCTTTCCTATAAAGCTACTCTTTATCTAGCATACGCTGCACATGCAGCGTACTCAGCCTAAGCAGCCTAATGATAAATAACAAAATTCCAGTTATAATTTATAGATATGCACTCGCACTCTTTATATTTTTAGATGCAGTGTATACCAATTTTAAAAGAATTACGGCAATAAATTAATAGTATAATTAAAAGTACTTAGGTCCCTTAAAGAGCTACTACGCTACTTTTAAAATAAATTTATATTTAAGCTTATACACACCCTAAAATACGGTAAATAAAATTAAGTAAGTAGTCGGTACATTTAATTAGTACTCTAAATAATCCTAAAAAATTTAAAAGCAGAGTCAGGTCTAAATAAAAAAATTTTTTCAACTTTGATTCTGCTAAGGAAAAACATGCTTAATTATACAAAGATTTAAAGATATTTTAAGCATAGTTAGGTATCCTTAATACTTTTTTAGTGATTACTGATTTTAAGTTAAACTTTTTTAATCTTTAGATTGTTACTTAATACACTATAGGTTTTTTCCTAGTTTTTTAAACCAACTATTAAAAAAAAAATACAGATTTTAAGTATGCATTTTCCACTTTGGATTATTAAAAGGATATTTTTAAATTTTTCTGCGTACAGTATTAACTTAACCTTGTTAATTTTTTGGTAATATAAAATAAGAACTAAACCTATAATCTAGGATATAAGTAATAAAACTTATAAGCTAGGAGTTATAAGCTGAAACATCTAAGTTAGGTAATATGATTTAGGAGGGGGTGTTTATGGACTTTTACTTTTTTTTTTTTTTTTTTTAATTTTTTATTTTAATTTGCTCAGCGCTTTGCAGACTCCGCAGCATTTGTAGCCAACACTTAAGGTATTAGGCGCTTTAAATTTAAAAATACGGAAAGATAGTGGGTCAAATTAGCTTACGAAGAGCAGTGGGCGAAGTGATATGCTTTTTATATTATTTTTTTTATCTTAAGGCATAGCGACGTAGCATTTTTAGTGTAGGTTTAGGTCTAAAATTTACGGGTTAGTATGCAAGGTACGCAAAAATTTTTAACTTAATAATAATTTAATAAAAGCGGCTGCAGCGTTCGCAGTGTACGCTGCGTCCGCATAAAATTTAAAAGAAAGCCTGGGGCGCTATATAGTGATCATTGCTCACCGATTCAAAGAGATGCATATGCTATAAAATGGCGCTACACAGCGGAACGATAAATTGTAAAGCCCCGCTGTCATACCCCCCCCCTTTTTTTCTGCCCCTATGCACGCAGGGGCAAAGGCTTGCTAGACTAAGGCGATATATTTCAAAAAATAAATTAGAGTGGCTAGTGGCTCCGCCTTTAGATAACGCAGATTGCACTGCCCGAAAACGCTGGGTTTGATGCCTTGAATTAAAAGGCGGGCAATGCTAGCGTTATGAAGCGCACCCATTTTTAAGCCAAGGCTCCCCTTAAAATAGCAGGCGGAAATAAGCACCATTTATTTTAAATAAAACTTTTTAATTTTTAACCTTTACTTAAGTATATATAAAGGTAAAATATATTCCCTTTTGGAGTCGAACCAAAATTATCAATTTAGAAAATTGTCGTTCTGCCTTTAAACTAAGAGAATTAAAAAAAAAAAGCGAAGGTTAAACAGAACAGCAGTAAAACCTCAGGTTATATCCTTGAGTGCGGACGTTACGGACGCACTAAAGATGTTCCCTTTTGGAGTTGAACCAAAATCTCCACTTTAGGAAAGAGGAATTCTCCCTGTTGAACTAAGAGAAATTAGAAATTAATCTTAAACAAAGAGAAATTAGAAATTAATCTTAAACAAAGAGAAAAGATAAAAAATATAAATATAAATATAAATATAAATATAAATATAAATATAAATATAAATATAAATATAAATATAAATATAAATATAAATATAAATATTTTTTGATTTGTACGTACGCTTGAATAAAAAATATATTTTTTTTTTCTAGTAGCCTGCTTTTTCTCGCTCACCGTACGGAGCGCTGCAGTTTTTTTCGAGGTTAAGGGTAAAATGGTTTTATATTAGCCAGGCTTGCGTTAGCAATGCAGCCTGATACTCTTTTTTAATTAAAATACGTTATGCTAATACTACTACTACTGCTTAGAGAAAGGCGATAGATAGCAAAAAGGTTTAAAATTTAAATATAAACCGCCTGAATAAACCTATAGAGTTAAGAAGGAATTGAACCTTAAAATTCAAATTTGCAGTTTGACTACAGTACCGTCTGTAAACTTAACTCATATTTTTCCTAAATAGGAAGTCAAAAACCATTTTTTGATTATAATAAATCAGGATTACTATTTCGCATTTTACTCTCATTTAGGTATTTTTAGGGCTATTAAAAAAGTGTACTTCCCTATTTATTGATATTCCCAAGTTTAAGAGTTCAAGCATTTAAAGGTATCTGATAGTTACGCTACAACCTGCAGTGCGTACGTACACAAATACTAGTAATAGTAAAATATATTTTTATTTTCAACAGCTTTTCAGCAGTGAAGCGAGTATAATTTTTTTTACTCTTCCCAGGCTGGCGTTAGCACATGCAAGGATTCCAGGTACGCGCTTATATTAAGGTAATTAAACATCCAGCGATATGTAGCCAAAGGCATCAAGAATTACCAATCACGCCCCATAGGGGACTAGGAGCGCGATAATTAAAAAAAAAAAAGACGCTAGTGCTAAAAGGTCTAGCCATACTTTTTACGCTTAAAAAGAGGAGGGAACTTTGCATATTCTTATCACTGCACTGCTTAGGCAGAAGGCGGAGCCATAAATGGCTCCGCTTTATTAATCTGGAAAACAATTAATTATTAGAGTAAAAGGCTGCATGTGCTAACGCCAGCCAGACTGGTGTTTTTTAATAAAATATGCTGGCGGAGAGGGAAAGTAAACCGACTTATTTTGGGTCTTTATTGATAGACAAAACACTTATCTACTAATAGTAGGCGGAGTCTTATTAATAATAATAGTAGTAAAAAGTTATATAAAACATATAATTTTTCTGCAATAAACATTTTAAATAATAATTGATAAATAATTAAACCTGAGTAACACTAAAGCTCTAGTTTATTCTCTTTTAAAAATAATATAAATTAAATTAAATACTATAAAGCAATAAAAGCATGTAAGTAAAAAAAATATTAATCCTAGACTTCCCTGCCTGGCGGCAGCAGCCCATTGGGCCTTGGGGCTTGAGTAATATAATTAAAATAGTCTTAATGCCTTTAAAAAAAATATATTTTTTTTTCTAGGGCACTATCGTTTTAATTAAAGTTATTTATTATTTTATTGTAAGCATAGCCGGAAACATAAAGGCAGAAAAGATAACAATAAATGAAAGCTAGTGATTGCTACTTTAATTTTTTTTTTTTTGCGCTTCACCCTGGACTCAGAGGACACCTACGAATTTTTTATTAAAATTTTATTAATAAACCAGTTTTAACACTTGCAATATTTATATTTTTTTATTAAATCTATAGTTATAATTGTTAAGGCAAGGCTGCCGCCTGGCTTATAAATTTAAGTAAATATATTTTTATAATAAGACTCCTTGCTTAAAAGTTAAAAAATACCTTCCACCTAAAAAAAAAAGACTTGCCCCTTCTACCTTTAAAGTAGCATCTAAATTAAAAAAAATAGGGCGCACACTAGGTAGGGTTTGTACGCAGCATGTTTGCACTAGGAATTAAAAAATTTAAATTAAGTAGCTCAAGCGGTTCACAATAGTCCTAAGGGTTTTGCAAATTTTTAGATTTAACTACTAAAAAAGAAAGATTACAGATAGACCTCTAATAAAAATTTAAAGTAGATAATTTGTAGAGTAAAAAATTTAATATAAATCCAGCTCCGCCATCGTAGCGGTAAAATTAAAAAAAAGGGGTTATATATATATTCTTGTATCACTTTTAGCTACACAATTACAGTAGCAAAAGTATTTACATTAGCAGGAGTAGTAGTAGTAGTTAAATACTCAGTTACAATTACATTTTCAGCCCTTGCCCCAGCCAGGTACCCGGCCGGTCTGGGCCAAAGGAGAGGTGTAAAAAAAGTAATTAACCTTTGGTATGTTAGATGTCTATAGGCATAGCTCGACAAACCTAAAAGCAATTAAGGGGTATGGTAATATGTTTGCATATTTTACATGGTGTAAAGTCGCCTCAATTTAAGTCAGGCAACAGGTGTGCAACAGGTTTGCAAAAAGGCAAGCCAAAGGGAGGGTAGCTAAAAGGCGGGTAACAGACAAGCCCCAGGCGTTAGAATGTAAAAATGAAAAATATTAAAAATATAATAAATTTAAAGTTTAGGTTCCGCCCTTAAATTACTTCAAATTTTATTACAAGTTTATTACAAGTTTATTTTAAACTTAACGCCCTTGGATTATTAAGAGCGCCTTTACCTTAAGAAGTAGGCAGCGGCGGGGGCCTTTGTACGCAACAGTCGGATACTTCTAAAAATTAAAAGTGTAAACCTTTTAAGGTGGGAGCAACCGTAGGGCGACTAATTTTTTTTTTTTTAATATTAAATATAAATAAAAATATGTTAATATAACTAATTGAGTACGCTGGTTGTACAATGTGCGTAAGATAAATATTTCTAAATTTTTTACTAGTAGCTTTTACCTTAGATCTTAAAATTTAAGCTTGCTTTTATAAAAACCTTGGCTTTAAACCTTTAAACCTTAAATATTACACTTAAGGCGTACGCACTCAAATTTAATCAAGTTAAGATATTTTTAAGTTAGCTAGTGAAGGCAAAGGGTTATTCGAGTAAATGTTTACTGAAAATTAACTATAAAATTATTAAGTATAATGGCTTATCAAACCTAAGCGTATTTATCATCTTTTGCATTGAAATCCTTCAAGGCATACACAGTAGTGGTGAATATCTCGCGTATTAGCAACTACCTAAAAAATAGGTGTACATAAAAATTCTATATTCTAGTTTAATTTAACGCGCTATATGGGGGAGGGGTGGAAAAAAAAAAATTTTTTTTTTTTATTTTTGTACGCCGAAAAAAATAAGGATGTAGGGTAGTAGTAGCGCAACAAATTAATAAGTATGACTAATTCAAACAGTTACACTGAAAGAACCTCTTTTACTTTTATTAGTATACCTAGATTTATCAACTAAATTAATAACACCTCTAGCCATACTTCCTAATTGGATAGTCGAAACTGTTTTTTTAGGTACAATTCTATGAAGGTAGAATCTACCTGCTACTCTTATTTTAATACCTGAACAAATAGAGAAAAATCGTGTATTAGTATAAGGTTCAAAATCAAAAGGCTTAATTAAAGTATTAGGATTTAAATAATAAAATTTAGGGAAAAATATATTTTTAATTTTTTCAAATGTATAATCTTTACCGTTAATACCAATTAGTTGAGCCATAATATTAGATTCAGAGTAAGGATCATCCAATCGATTTAACTCTAATTTAATAGAACAATTAAAGAAAGTTTCTAAAATATAAGTTAAAGAATTAAATTCACTATAAAAATTAGATAATGTATTTTTAATCGGTGTTCGAGAATAATAATTAAGATCTAAAGGTAAATTTAAAAACTTTTTTTTAGATAAATTATTAGAAATATCTAAGAAAGGAACCTTATCTGAATATAATGGATTAGTGAAATAAATAAATTCATTAAGTAAATTTTTTTTATTTTTATGGCGTGGTATGGCAGTCTGTGAATAATTTTCTCCTTTTTTAGTATAGGCATATCGTGACTGATCAGATTTAGCAATATTGCTTCTTTCATAAATATATTTTCAATCATCATCCAGATACTTCCAATTTAATGCTTTAACATCAGTGTAAAAACTAGTAGAATAAGGTCTTCCTAACATACTATTATAAATTTTATATAAATTATTAATTAAATGAGATCTCCCATTTCCAAACATAGCATTATTATTATAAATCATTAAATACAATAAGCTACTTTTAGCATTATTATTTAAGAAATATACTTTTTGATTAATATAGTAAGAAATTTGTATAGTTACTTTATTATGATTAAATATGAAGATAGGTTTGCTAATTAAAGCTAATCCCATTAATTTAAAGAAATATTTTAAGATCACTGAAATACTTAATTTTAATAATGAACCAGTATGATCAAAAGAATTTAAAGCATTAGTTCTACTGTCATTTTTTAAAAAATTATAAGAAATAATTTGTTTATAACCAGTATAAGCTCCAGAATATCTAAAATATCTAAAAAATTTAAATTTAGAAAAAATTTTTCTTAAACCTAACTTATTATATTTATTGATACCTTTATTATCTATTTCAAAATTAAATAAAGAATTTAAAGGATCAGAAATATGAGACAATCCTTCTAAGGGCTCAGCAGCCCAAGGCCCAAGCCCTTTTGGTGAGGGTGGGGTAGAGTTAGAGTTAAAGTTAGAGTTTGAGTCATTGTTAGTGTAAGAGTTAGATTTAGATTTTAACGAAGAGCTAACAGTTAAACCATCCTTAATATTAGAAGGTTGTAAATTAGTATCACAAATTTTTAAATGAGGGGACATAAAACTTCGTTCACGGTATTCTTCTTGTTTTAATAACCATTTTTTAATAGTATCAATATGATCTCCTTTATCTTTATATCAGCACGTAGTTTCTCCAAGAGTAGAAAAATTTTCTCTACCTGAAGGAGTCGGAGTCGAGTCGTTTTGTTTTTCTCTGACTGACGGAGTCGAGGAGTCAGTACGCGACATAAAGTTATTTAATTTTTTGCGTGCGCCAAGTACATCTATATTAATATTTTTAAATATTCGCTCACCTCTATGTTTTGCGGAGCCCTTAAGATAAAAATTAGCAGTACTATTAGCAGAAGAATTATAATTATAGTTTATAGTTTTAACTTTATTAAAGCGCTGATCAACAACTTTATCTTTTATTAATTTAATTTTAGTATTATTAGCAGAAGAAAAATTAAGCAACCTTCTTTGTATTATTTTTTTTTTTTCAAAAGCAGGCAAGTTATTAAAGTTTTTTTTTAATAAATCAATTTTTTTTTTAAAACTTGCATAACTAGTTCGTATCTGCCCTTTATTTTTACTTTTTAATACTTTAAGTCTTTTGGCTAGTTGATAGCGATACTGAGAATCTAAATCGAGTACTATTTTTTTAATATAATTCAATTTTAATCTATTTGAGGGTACACCTATATTCTTAGAAGCCCTAGGCGACCGTGTAGGATAGAACAACTCAGGTAAATTCTTATAAGATTCAACTAAATTATTTGCTTTATTATTGGCTCCGCTTTTTTTGGCACCGCCTTTAAAGGCTCCTCCCTTAGATTTAAATTTAGATTTATATTTAGATTTATAATTAAATCTATTAATTAGAAGTTGCCACCTTTTGTATCTTTTGAGAGAAATATAAAAGTTAGAAAAAGTTTTTTTTCATCGCGTAGTGGCTACGCCTGCCCGAGGGGTTGAAGTTATTGCCCTTCTATTTTTTTTATATGCTGCCGTAGGTAACGCCTTCAATCCTTTAGTTGCCAATTTAATTACGCGACTATGCCTACCCTGCCTCAATGGTCTAGGGCTGCGAAGCGATTTATGTTTTAATCTTACAGCGACCTTTTTACTATAAAAATTAAATCGTCGATCACCGAGTAAAGACCAAAGGAAATGTAAATTAGAGTAAAAATTTAGGTTTCTTTTATCTACAACTTTATAGACATTATATCAGGACTTTGAAGAAGGAAAATAGATGCTAGGAAATCTGTTAGATAAAGTAACAAAAGCTAATCTATTATTACCTTTAGACCGTAATATTCTTCTATCAAAAATATTATCAATAGGATCTAATAAATTATTAAAAATTTTAGAACTATTTTCTAGTCCTATTCTTTTTTCAACTAAATTTCGAAGATAAAGTTTTTTTAATATTAAATTATTGAAACTGCGACGGAACTTTAAATTAAAAATTCTTTTTTTTTTTATTACATCTTTAACCCTCAATTTTACATTAAATTTATCTTTATTATAAGAGTCTTTATGTATTCTTAACTTTAATAATAAAGGAATTAGTTTTCGAACTTTGGCTCCATGGGGTTGTGGAGCAATAGAATTTTTCTGCCCGCAGGCCTTAATTTGATTTGTATTTTTGTCCGTTAGTATTGAAGGAGTCGTAGCGCTAGTAAAAGGCGTAGTAATTAAATTTTTACTATTTAGAATATTAAGTAGTACGGCAGGGGTTAAAACCTTTGATTCTTTAACTTTATTAATAAATTTTAAATTCTTTATCGCAGATATACGAGCACCCTTTACACTTAGATTTTTTATTGCTAAAGAGTTTGAGTTTTTTAAAAAACGTGGAGCATTAACTCCTCTATTATCAGCATTAGCAATATTAGTGGCGGAGCCCAAATTAGTAATATTAGCAAATTTTTCATTAGAGATATTAGTGGCGGAGTTCGTATTAAAAAAAGTAGAAACTGCTTCTGTATGTAAATTAATAATAGTTTTTCTTTTAATATTATGGCCATACGGCACTGAAATATCTTTTTTATTTAAGTTATCTCCTTCTTTAATATTAGTAAGGCTACCGTAAGCAGTAGAAACCGAATTATTATATTTAAAATTAGATAAAATTAATTTTTGTATTAATAAATTATTAACAATTACAGAATAAGTGTCAGAGTATATATCTAGCTCGCTAGCTTCCACGTTTGTGTGGCCCTGTTTTCCTAATAAAGTGGAGTTGCCTTTATTAGAAAGGGTTTTTAAACCATTAGACGAATCAATATCCGCATCTACATATGCGCGAAGCTCTTTTACTTTATCTTTGTAGCTACCTAATGTGATTTCTTCTTTTTTTCCTAGGGCTCCAGTTCCGGAGTCAAGCTCTGCTGATCTATTAAATTGAAAATCATTTAAATTAAGAGAAAGAGGAAGCTTAAATATATTTTTATAAGAAAAATCAGAATCAAGTGCTTTATAGTCAGAAACTAAATCAGAATATAATTTATTATTTGTTAATTCTTTAAATTTTTCTGGGTTTGCGTGCGCAGTATAAGGCCAAGTACTTTCATAAATCTTTCATTTAGGTAAAGTACCTTTTAAAAAGGAATTAACCGCAAGGTTTAAATTTTTTTCAGTTTTTAGCAGATTTAAGAATATAGGATTTTTAACTGCTTTTTCTAAATTAATTAAAGTACCCGCTAAATTTAAGTGTAGTGGGGCAGGCAAGGGGGATGCTGAGCCCTTTTTAATAGAACTAACAAACTTTTCTCCTTCCAGGTAAGTATTGCTTGGTGCACTAATATCAGTTTCATTATAAGGAGAAATTAGATATAAATTATAAATATAAGGATTAGCAAAATATTGATTATATAGCTTAATTAAATTATTATGTATATTAATATCAAAAGTTTTAATATTAGAAAAACTTTTTAAGTTATACTCAAGTTTTAAACTATTAATTTTATTCATATATAACCTATGTAATTCTTTAGCCAAAGGCGCGAAAGCTTTTAATTTAGTGGCTCCGTCCTCAAAAAGTAATACTGAAGGTATTTCATCTTTTTTATTTTTTAGACTAGGACTTACCTTATAATCGCTATATTTTCGGCTCCGGGCTAATAATAAAATCTGAGCAGTATTTTCTAAATCAGAGCTAGAAGCCTTAGGTACAAAAATAGAGGGAATTAAAGCATAACTCTTAATTATTTCTCTTAAATCTTTTTTTATCTTGTAACTTAATAAAAATAAATTTTTTTTTAAAATAATTTCTTTTCATTCAGATTTACCATAAGCTTGATAGTTATCTATTTTTTTTAGAAAATTAATAGCATCTATATATAAATGTAGAGAATTATTATTATAATGTTCAAAAATAATATTATTTTGTATTTTACTAATGTTTAATACATTATTTATTTTTTTGTCTAGAAGCTCGTAGGGATCAGCAACTAATTCTTCTTTGTGTGAATAATTTACGCCGCGCTGCGGAGTTATAGTAGAAAAATTTTTACTAGATCCAAGGCCAGAGGCATATGAAATTTTATTAAAGGCGGAGCCATTTAATTTTGACCCTTTATTTAAGATAGCGCTGTGATATTTTAATCTTCATTTATTTAAAGAATTTAACAATCTATCCCTATTATGGCTCCGATTGCCAAAAGAAGTGTACTCAGCTAAATTTTTATTATCTTTGTGGTTTTCTTGTTCTTGTGTTAGTATATTTTTTTTTAAACTAATATTTAACTCTTTAAGGGCGGAGCCGGCGGAGCCTGTGTTTTTACTTAACCCTCCAATGCCTAAAGAGCTGGTAGAACTATAATTATTTGAAGGCGCAGCGTTAACATTTATATTAGAGTAAGGCACAGCGTTAGAATTATAGTTAGTGTTATTTTCAGCACTGCGGCTCGAAGCGGTATTAATATTATAACTATTAAGCGCGGATTGACTACTAAAATTATTAAACGCGGAGCGACTATTATGAAACTTAGATAAGGTAGCTGCTAGATTATATTTTAGATTATTTTTAAAAGGAATATTATTATATTTAAACGCTTCGTAAGCCACCTCTCTTTGACTTTTAACCTTCTCTTCCGTCGAATCGCGTTCACCAACAAATGATTTATTGTAATGGCTTAGCCCGTAGTTATTGTAAGTGTAGGATGCCGGAAGCAGTGCTCGAGGATTAGCAAAAGGATCGAAAAAATCATTAACAAAGTAAGAAGTAGGATAGTAAGATGAATTATCTTTAAAACTTAAGTTTTTAAAAAATAAATAATTATTAAGGTTAGAATCTTGATATAATTTATTAATTTGTATAAATCGCTTATTTCCTAATTTAATGTAAGGATTTTTAAGACAAGTCCTTATAAAATTATTAATACCTCTTTTTCTATTAATTTTTTTTTTACAAATATTAAATTTTTTACATTTTTAAATATTACTTTATTTATAAGTCCAAGAGATTCCCCGTATTTGAATTCATCATATAAGTCATAAATAATATTATCTATTAATTTATTATATTCTTCTTCTAATTTTAATTCAGTAGAGCCATCTTCATTTACTGCGGACATTACTAGGCGAAGCGGCGAAGTAGAGTTACCTTTGGCAGTCATTTCTTTTTTTTCTTCAGCACAGACTTTAGCAAAGGCTTCAGCGTATCCTTTTTCTGCGTAGCCGTCTTCTAGATTTAATTCTAAGTCTAGCTGATTCCCCTCGCCTTTAGATATTAATAAGGCTTGTGGTTCCGCCCTTGTAAATTGTGAACCAAAGGCGCTAGAAGCATTACGCCCATTTTCTACGTAGTTTTTTGAGAAAATCGCTTCGCGCTTAATTTTATTTTCAATTTTTTCAGCTCGTCGCATTAGGTTTTGTAGAGCTTTAATAATTTGAATAGTTTTAACATAACTGCGTGTATCTTCTTCTATTAAACCTTTAAATTTATTAAAAATATTTAAAAAATAAGGTTCTTGATTAATTATAGCATCATTTAAAGCTTTTGTTGTAGATGTAAGGCTATCTTTGTAGGTGAAGCTGTTATAATTTATTGGTAAATCAAATACCAGTGAGGGAGAGTCCGAAGTCTCTAATTGTTGAAGATCTGCGTAGCTGCTAGAACTATCTTGAGGGAGTTCAGCTAAATTGATTAAAATATGATTAATTAAATATACAAAAAATAAATAATTATTAATTTGTTCTTTAACATTTTGAACATTAAATACATCAAAAAACTCGGTTAAAGTAGTAGGAAGTAAATTTAAATTTAAATGGAAGTTTTTTTCAAAAAATTTAAATTCTTTAAAATTTTGAATAAAGATTAAATTTAAAATAAAATTATCTCTTAAATATGATTTAATTTGTAAATTTTTATAAGGGTCTTTTAATAAATTTAATTTATGATAAAAATCATGTTTTTGAAAAAAATCTACAAAATTAGCGGTTAATTTTTTTGTTAATAATTTATTAAATTCAAGTTCTTCTTTTTTTAAACCTGCTCTTTTTTTTTTCGAAACAGGTATTTCATCTGTTTCTACGCCGGAGGCTGCGCTACGGGGGTTACCTTTTTCTTCTTTTAAGCCCTCCCCTAGCCCCTTTGTAGCGGTGCTTGGGTCGCTTCGCGTGCCTTGCAAGGCTAGATCTAAATTTTTAGACCCCTTAGAAGTCTTAGGATAACCAGATAAGTATATATCACTCATTTCTTTAATTCCACTTTTGGATTTGGTTTCTGTGTTAGCCAAAGATGAAAATTGCGAAGTAATAAAAGGATTAGGTAAAGAAAATATAGGATGAAAATTTTTAACATTTTCTTCAACTTGACCTATATGAGAAAATTGATTAACTATATTAAATACTTGTTTAGGAAACCGATTATATTGTGAAAAATTATATCCAGTTAAAAAATTAGGTTTAGTTATTAAATGAAATACTGGTTTTCTTTCCTCGATCCGCGCTTCACTGGTCAATTCCAATTTAGAATACCCCTCTAGTTTTAATGGTAAAGTATCACCTATAGGTGAAGTGAATAAAGAAAGATTAGAAAGATGTGTTTTAAAAAAAATAGAATTATTTTTAAAATTAATTAAATTTAAATTTTTTGTGCTGGAACAGCTGCGTACGACTTCCTTATTATTATTATCTTTATTACGCAGCGTACGCCTTGAATCGACTATACCTGAGACCCCTGAGGTCTGGAGTGAATTAAATTGTAAATTAGCCCTTAAATTATAATTATATATGGGCTTATTATTTTTAAATTCAGTAAAAAATAATTCTCTCGCTACCCTGGCAGATCCTTTGTTAAAGGCGGAGCCAGCGAGCGATTTTATACTATCAGTTATTTTTTTATTTTTGTCTTCGTCTCAACTTTGGATGGTGTAGCTTAACTGAGACATCTCCGTATTAGAAGAGGATGCATGCATATAAGTCGTAGTAGGCGCAGCATTTTTTAATTTTACTGAATTGTTTAAAGTATTTAAAGATAAATGCGAAGATTTATTAAGAACAGTAGTGCTACCAGTTGAGTAATGAATTGGGGATTGAAAAAAAACTTTATTGTTTAATTTTTTCAAAGATCTGCCTCTAGCAGGGTCACTAGTAGAAAAACATTTGCTCTTAAATAAGGGAAGGTTTGAGGCGTGAAACGATAAAAACTTTTGATTTATAAGCATAATTCGTATTGTAAATATTCTATTACTAATATACTATATATACAGTGTTACATAATTATTTTAGTTACCAGGACCTCTATTTCATTTAATTTTTTTTAACAGGCAAAAGCCATTCAAGTAGGGTAATGCGAAGCGCTAAAATTAAATCTTTTTAAATCCAAGCCGCTAAGCCAAATCGCGTAGCGACACTAATAAAACAAATATAAAATATATTTTTGCTAGTGCTTTATTTAACTGCCCAAAAGGCAGGCGGAGTCACTACGAAAATATAAGCTGAATATAATTTTGTATATTGAATAGTATTTTATATGTTAGTGTCTTTAATTTATATTTATAATTAATTTTCGAGGCTGGATGGTGTTAGGGAAAATATTTAACCCTTATCCTTAAAACCCTTTAGGATCCGTAGTATGGTGAGGTCTGTATTAAGCTATATAAAAGGAAAAGCCTCAAGGTTTTTTTTTCATATACACTCAACTACTTTAATAAGACATAAGCTAGTGTTATTAATTAATTATCTACTCGTGGCCCAAAGGGCACAAAAACGCGAAATAAAAAAATGAACACTTATTAAAAAATGATAGTTAAAGAGTGTAAATGTTTGAATTTAATCTGATTAATTATAAATAAATAAAAAAAAATTAAACTTAAAGTTTTACCTCTACAACCTCAAAGGAAAGTACGGATTACCTCTAAAATTTATAAATACTAATTATTTTTTTTTTCCTTTGCTTGGGTTGGAACATACAAAACCAAAGTCGGTAAAATTTTATAGTTTAACTTTAATGCCGAGGCAAAATGAGAGCCCCAAGAACTATATATTTAAGGTGAGCAGTGCAGTTTTACTAATAATTGAGATTAGTTAATCGCAAGGCCTAAGGCCAAAAGGCAGAGCAGTCTAATTTATAGTTACCTCACCAAAGGTGGGTGGACCACATGCTTTACTTTTTATTTAAAATTTTTTCCGTAAAATTTTACTAAACCTAGTAAACAATCTTGTATCACATTGCCTAGGCAATTGTGCGGCTAAAAGTAAACAATTGGAGAGGTAACTGTAAAGCTTACCTTTGCATAGGTCTAATACAGAAGTCAGACGGCCTTGACTGCATTTTTAATAATTAAAAGGGTATAATTTATAATTAGAATAAAGTTACTTGGTTTATTTTTATTAAACACAGAGCCTGAAAAGGCTTACCATCTTAAAAAAAAAATATTTTTTTGATCAAAGGTGAACCTCTTAAAGTTATATATACTCTACAACCTATGCACCCTTTAAGAAAAAAGCAGGCGTGAAGAAACAAAAAAACTACAAATATATGCAGCCTTACAGTAAAAACAGCCCGCTAATATTCCAACACAAACTTATAAGAGCTAAAGATAAATATATAAACTAAACTATTTAGTGAAATACTAGCTGATTTATTATCAACTAATTGTAATATTTTTTGTATTTATGTAATTTACTTCCTTTAAGAAACTTTTATTACAGGACGCTTAGGCAAGGGTTACTTATTAACCTTACTTAGAAATTAAGTCAACCCAAGACCTAAGAGCATAAAAAAGAGTGCTAAAGGTCAAGCGTTGTTGATTCTTGCTTATATACGTATGTAAGGAAAAAGTTGAGGCTTAACTAGAAAAAAAAAAAAGGCATATCTTAATGAATCTGTCCTAGAGCGGCCTAGTGCTAAGCCTAAAAGGTAAAACTTACTTATATTATAAATTACAAAACATATTAAAGGCGGAGCCATTTAAGTTAAGATGTATTTTTTTTAATTTACTGCTTAAAGTTCTACACAGTAACTATTTTTTAATAACGCTCCGTCTACTGATAGCAACGTAAACCTAAAGCGAAAAAATTTTTACAATTAATTTAATTATTGGATGCATGTGAGAACGCGAGCCAGGCTGACGCCAGGCCATTAGCTAAGAGTAAAAAAAAGATAAAATTAGATTAAAAATTTTGTAACCCTATGCCTGTAAGCAGAAAAAAAATTTTTTTTACTACTGGAGGTAAACAGGCTGCAGGTTTATCTTTCAACCTATTTTGAGCAAAACTATAAATAGTACAAAGTAAAAAGTGATAACAGAAGAAGGGGCTCAGCTTACACTCTTATCGTACTACATAAAAATTTATATAAAGGGGGTACTATTTATAATAAAAATTAATAAAAAAAAAATAACCCTTATTAAAGTATTATCAAAAGGCAGGAATATAAATAAGAAAGGATTTGATTTATTGTTATTTAATTTGTAAGTTCCCACTTTTTATGCCATTTAGGACTTGTCTTAGGATCTCTTATTGTTGTGTAAATACTACGTCTCCATATACTGAACGTAAACTAGTTAACACGCAGTAGATGTATCCTCATATTATATAAAAATAAATTTAGTGGCTCCGCCCTTAAGATTTAATGTAGAGTTAATGTAAGAGTAAGATTTAGAGTAATAATCAGATATAAAATAAGACTAACACTCTAACTACTTAAATTGGCATACTTTTGGCTACACAATTATCTGTAGCAGTATCCAATACTCAGGAGGCAGAGTGCCAGACCTTTAATAAGCTTAATTTAAACTTATTAATTGATTATATTTTATTTTGCAGCCACAGGCGATAAAAGGATTAAAATTAAATGTAAAAAAATTTTTTGTCTATAAGGCTTAAACTGTTTTAGCCTAGATTAAGGCTAAGAAAATTTTTTTATGAATTAGCAGCCTAAGCTACACTTAATCGTAAAGCGCGGAGCGACTATAACACTTTTAGCTTCAATTTTAGAAAGTACGCGAGTACACTTTATTTGGCTTACGAGGACTGCAGTATGTAGAGCACAAGATGTTTTTTTTAATCTCACGGAGGTTAGACTGCATTGGACTTAAAGGTTTATTTTTAGCGCCTTTGTGCCCTTTGGCCCGCGATAATAAAAAATACAGACGCCCCGTTTAAACCCCATGTAGCCTAAAGCTGAATCTGTGGTAAAAATTTGAAGTCTTTGGTGTAGTAATTAAGGGAGAGCTAAAGTTACCGTCTTAACTAAATTTTATTTAAAAAGGCTCAGACGAAAATCAGGTATACTTATAAGACGTCTAGCCTCGTAAATTTTTTCGCAAGCCTTACGCCTTTTTTACTATTTTTTTTAATAATTTAGCTTCGCCAGCCCTTTCGGCAGGTAATGAGTTAGTAGTAGCAAGCTGCACAGTTCGTATAAATCGAGTAAATGTGTAATAGTAGCATTTATTATGGCGTATGTTTAAATCAACTAGTGGCTCTGCAAGCAAAACGATAAAAATAAAATGGTGGCGCGGAGCGAGACAACCTCATCCACAAATTAATTATATTATTAAATATAAAATAAATGAGGCTACATAAATTATAAATAACCTTAATTCTAATAATAATAAAGGATAATTACTAATATCTATAATAACAGGGAAAAAAACTAAGAAAATTAGACTAATTAAACCTAATACAATATATAAAGCATAACTAGTTACTATACCAGTATCTAATTTACTGATATTTTTTCCAGTATTAAATAAAACATTAGATAAACCATAAGGTCCCATAATTTCAATTACCCCTCTTTCTAATACATTAGTAATATAATATCCATATTTAAGACTTTTTCTAATAATGTAAAAATTGTAAATTATATCAAAGAAATATTTACCATTAAAAAATGTATATATATTTTTACCTATAAAATTATCTGTTATATCTACAAAGAATTCAGGTTTTTGTTGATATGTAAAGATAGCAAAAAAGGCACCTAACGCAGTTAGTAAGGCAGGTAATAATTTAACAATTAAAGGTAAACTAAATTCTGCTTCAACCAAATTAATATTAGTAGGATGTATAAAAATAGAAGAACTAAAAGTATTATTACCTATACCAATAAATAAATCAGAAAATAAGTAACCAAAAAATATACTAAATATAGATAATGTTAATAAAGAAATTATTACAATTAAACTAGACTCATGTACATTTAAATATTTAATTTTAGAACCATTAGGTGTAGTTAAGAAAGTAAGCATGATTAATCTAAAAGAATAAAAGGCAGTTAATCCTGCTGTTATAGATAATAGATAATATGAAAATGTACCAGATAGAGAATATTTAGCGTAAGCCAGTTCAATAATCAAATCTTTACTATAGAAACCTGTTAAAAAAGGTGTAGCTAATAAAGATAATGAACCTATTACCATAATTGAATAAGTTAAAGGTAAAAAGTTTATTAATCCTCCTAATCTTCGAACGTCTTGCTCATCCATCATTGAGTGTATTATTTGCCCTGCAGATAAGAACAGTAATGCTTTGAAGAAAGCATGATTAACTAAATGAAATAAAGCTACATTATATTGACTAAGTCCAATAGCGGCTACCATATAACCTAATTGAGATATAGTACTAAAAGCAACTATTCTTTTTATATCATTTTGTACTAGTCCTGATGTAGCTGCAAAAAATGCTGTTATTGACCCCACTAAAACTATTACAATTAAGGATAGAGGACTATATTCCAATAACCAAGATGAACGTAATAGTAAATATATTCCAGCGGTTACAAGGGTAGCTGCATGGATAAGTGCAGATACAGGAGTAGGCGAAGGAGGATAAAAAAAAAATAAAAAAATTTATTAACAATAAATCAATAAATCCTTTTATTGGTAGGACTAAAAAAGATATTAACAATAATTCTATAAATCACTTTATTGATAGGACTAAAAAAGATATTAACAATCAATAAATCACTTTATTGATAGGACTAAAAAAGATATTAACAATAATAATTTTATTGGTAGGACTAACTAAAAAATATATTAACAATAAATCAATAAATCACTTTATTGATTGGACTAAAAAATATATTAACAATAAATCACTTTATTGATTGAACAAAAATTTATTAACAATAAATCACTTTATTGATTGGACTATATCTTATTAATAGATAATTAATTGAAGGAGTTTTAAGTGTCAGCCTACATATAACTGACTTAATTATAACGCATTAATCTTCACGTATAGTCTCTGAAGAGCCGAGTTATTATTTTGTTTGCTTTATAGTGTACATATTACGATTCAAAACATACGCCTGCAATGCTACTAGAAATGTTAAAATTTTCTGCGTACGCACACTATTACTAAATAAAGTTCGTTTCCTGCTGATTTTCTCAAAACTCCTAATTTCTTTAATTAAAAAGCTTTCTAGCATACAATTAAAAAAAAAATAAAAAATTAAAAAAAAAGGATATTTTATTTATTATTCATGATCCGCGCGCGATCCGCGCTATGTAAGCATATCAATTATATTTTCTTTCTCATAATCCTGTCCTATTATATGGTTTAACTCACTCACGTAGCGGCAAATTTAAAAATTAGGTAGTGTGTGAGGCTGCCGTACGCCCTGCCAGCCGTATATTTGAGAATTTTTAAATTTTTACAGAACCTACCAGTCATCCACCAATGCTACGCAACTAGGCAGAGGGTTCTCCTAATTCAAGACTAGGATTTATTTATTTAAGTAGTTACAACAATTCCTACTCCAGTTTCGATACATTTTTGCGCTATTAATAGTACACCTATTATAAATACTAACCCCAGAGGGTCTAGACTTAGATCCCGCCCTGCTTTTAACAACTTCCAACCTATTTGCGTTTGTCAATATAATCTCCCCCTTTGCTCTAAGTACAATTCTAGAAAATTCAAAAATTCACAAGGATCACTAGAACCGAAAATTAAAGACAAATTATCACAATACCTAGCATAATTATTTATAGCTTTTAATTCTGAATGTATCAGATAAGACAAATCATAATTCAAATTCAAAGATAGAGCTTCAAACAGTTTAAATCTAAGTAACATGTAATTTTCTCTATCCATAGTAAATAGTATAAAATTTTTGCATTCTTCAGGCAAACTTATAAAAAGTTCAAAATGTCGGGCTCTTATATCTTTACAAACACTATCGTACATAGTACCACCACGGGGAGTAGTTAATTCGAGTAGTAGGTCTCTATTTTGTTCTAAAAAGACTCTTGTATACTCAGCTGATTGAAAAAATCGATCCTGTGCTATACTTAAAAACGAGGGATCTCCTGGATTTAAACCGCTGATAGAATTAAGAGTCTGATAGGATAAATCTTTGAAGGTTCAATCGAAAGTAAATGTATTAAGATTAGGCCCACCTGGAGGAAGTTGTGAATGGAGAACCCTACTTAAAAAGTCCTGGAAAGTAATTGAGGGTTCACTCGCACTCCAAAAATAATTAAAGGGAGGATTTAATCTTTTAGCAACGTTTTCAATATTAAGGAGCCAATATCCCTTATCTAATACGGGTACATCTAATACGGGTGCAGGGGGTATATTAATATTAGAAAAGTAGGATAAATATATAAAAGGATCTATAATAGATAATTTATTCTTAATATCTCAACCCTTATCTTCAATTATAGACCCCCCCACTTCATCTGGAAAAGTACTTCTATTTGGACCTGCTGCAGGGAACGCCGAGTGATTTTTATTGTATTCCTCATTTATCGATTCTACTAATTCTTGAGGCATTATTTCACGATTTTTTTCAAGGGCGGAGCCACTAAAATTGTATAAATCAAAATCAAAGTCTAGAAAAAATACAGAGTCCGAGCTAATAGTTCCCAAAAAGTATAGAAGAGTAAAAATAAAACTAAAAGCACTAGTAATCAGGTAAGATTCAAAAAAAGAGACGTCCCCTGACCAACTATAAAAAATTAGTAATATATTTATACTACCCAAACCGTGAATTAAGAGGTTAACTACATATAAACATAGGTATAATTTGCTATGAAACTTATAACTTTTATATTTATAAATACCATATATAAACGTACTTATAAATAGAGGAAATAGAAAAAAAGAATAAACTAATAATATGTATTTAAACATATTATTATCCAGACAAGCTAAATTTAAATTAACTATATACGGATAAATATGTACAAATAATAGACCAAAAATTCTAAATAAAACAAAATTTAAATTAGAATAAACTTGTGTGATGAAAATAGGAGTCATAGGGGTAGCGGATACCTGTTTAATAAAAATTAAAAATTTACCCCGTACCCAGGACCCTACTTTATAAATAAAATTATAAAAAACTACGTGTAGATTTTTATTTAGTACTAATACTAATGCTGTTATTGACCCCACTAAAACTATTACAATTAAGGATAGAGGACTATATTCCAATAACCAAGATGAACGTAATAGCAAATATATTCCAGCGGTTACAAGGGTAACTGCATGGACAAGTGCGGATACAGGATTAGTCGAAGGAGAAAAAAAAAAACAAAATTATTAACATAAATATATAAACATTTCACTTAAACTAATAAAAAAAAAATTTATTAACATATAAGTATTTGAGGATCCTATTATTTATTAGCCCATTGCTGTACGAAAGCACAGCTAGAAAGGCAATAAAGGGGATCCTTAGCACAGCTAGAAGGGCAAGAAGGGAGATCTTTAGGACAGTACGCAAACTGCTAGGTAACACACCACACATTTAATAAATTAAATTTTTATTTCAAAAAAAATACCCTTTAAGTTTTGAGACGTTCCAGCAATATGGTGAAGTTTAACGAAGGCACTACGCACCTTCCATGCTACCCGGTAGCCAAACATGTAACGGCACTTGAGCCGATTTGGCAGTAGCACCTATGAAGAGTAAAAGTCCTACAATAGTAATAGCAACTTCACTTACATAAGGACTTATAGAAAAAACAGTTGAATAATCTAAGTTTCCAAAAATAGCAAACATAGCAAATAGGCCAATTGATAACATCATATCCCCTACTCTATTCATAGTCAATGCTTGTATTGCTGATTTTACAGCTTGTATACGGGTATATCAGAAACTAATTAGTAAAAATGATACTACTCCAATTCCTTCCCACTAAATTTAGCAATAAAAATATTTGCACTATGTTTTTGTGCCCTTTGGGCCTTAAGCTAATCCTTTTATATCTCATAGAAGGGTGCATATATGCACCAACTATCGCAGACAATGGTACAGGCTGTCTTACAGGAATTACAAAAATTACTTGACCCGCCCTTTTTTCTGCAAGACGAGTTCGAAGTTGAAAATTTTCCAATAGTGCTTGTTGAAGTAGTTTTACTTGATCTAAAGTAAAACTATCCGTATTAAGAAGTGTAGCTTTATAAAAATTTATGCCTCCGTCGTCCATAATCCAAAAAACAAGAGCTCGTTAATAAATCTTGTATATTGTCTGGAATTATTTGAATATTTCGACGTTTTGCCTCTTTGCTAACTTTTCCTATGGTAGTGGTGTTATAAATATAAAATAGCTCGAAATAATAATTTAGAGCTTCAATATTTAGAGATTTAAAGGAAATAGTTTGAGAAACTTTCCCTTTTAGTTTATCGGGCTTACGTGAAATAATACGGGGGGGGCATTTCCAAAAATATTGGAAAATATCTCATATCTCTGCCCTTTGGGCTGTAAGTGACAGAGGGTAAGCTTCATGGTTTGGGTAGAATTGTTCAAATAGAATTCGCGCATTATGCGTAGGTTTTCTACGTTCTATTGAGGCATTCCCTAAGAGGGTACCAACAATAACTTCTTTTTGAAGTTGTGTAAGTAATATGCTACTAAAAATAAAAGTACCAGTGGCGGAGCCCATAAAGGGTACAATACACAGGGAAATATATTGCTAAAATCATTTAATTTTCATTAAACGCTGGACTATATCTTCATCCTTTATATAATTAAAGGAGCACCACGTATAGTCTCTGAGGATCCTACTTTTTTTAATTAATAAATTAAAGAATTTGGTTTCCTGCTGATTGTCCAATCCCTTAGATTTTTACTCTTTATCCCCGTAAGCGTCTAAAGTACTAAGGGCTCTAAGGAGTTTCCAGCATACTGTGATGTAATCTAATGTAACTTACGTTACACCTGGGCCGGGAAAAGTAGACCCACAAACATAACTAAATAGTTACCTCCAGTTACAAGTATTAACATAAAAAATGTGAATAGAGATAAATATGAAAAGAACCTCTGATTGTGCTTAAAATCAATCTTAATCATGCAATTTACATTATTTCAGCTAAGTTGATCTTTTTCTGTTCATTTTTTCCTTAATAAATCGAATTAAGGTTATTCCCTCACTAGTTAGATGATGACCTTCACTCATTAATTTGGCAACCTTACACCAATCTAAATAATCTAATTGTTTTATACCTACCCTTGCCTCAACCTGAGACAGGGCAGAGGTTACGGGATATTTTTCAAAAAAAGGTAAAATAGTCTCAGAAATATCTGAAAAATTAAAAATTTCCAAGACTACTGCCGATTTTTCAGAATATTTATAAATTTTTCCTGTATTAAAATATTTACTGATAACTTGCATTAATAATTTATCTCGACTATGTTGAACTAATCTAAATTTTAATTGGACCCTATAACCCGTTCTACTCGAACTTTTAGTTATTTTTATAGAGAAATATCCCTCTCCTGATGTGAATCCTGAAACTCAATGAGGTTCCGGGATATTTTCTGTATTTATAATAGGCCTTTCCACAGGTGAAAAATTTTTAAATTCAGATTTTAATTGTTCAGATAGCCCTAAATTTATAGATGCTTTTATATTTATAATTTGGTATAACCCTTCAATACTTAAGGGCGGAGCCGGAGCCTTATTATTTACAAGTTCAACAACTTTTTTAAATAATAAGAAATCTCCACCCTTTTGGGTTAATAAAGGATAATTTTCCAAATGATTAACCAATATTAATAAATCCTCGTTGGAATAAATAACATAATTATTCATTTGGGGTGCTCCTGATTTATAGATATTACCAATCCCTCCGAAAAATTCTCTAATTTGTTGTAATAAGGGTAAATCACGTTCATGAATTCCAAGTTGAAATTTACATTCAACTCGTCTACCTAATTTACGTCTAGAATCTTTTACAACTGTAACTGTAAATGAACCTTCGGCATCAATAAAACCTGTTACAAATCAAGGATTCAATTTATAAGGGTTAGAATGAACAGAGTGCGCATAGCGCCGAGACTTGCTTAGCAAGCTAAATTGTTTAGATAACATTTGTTGAAAATTTGACAGCGTTAACTGTCATTTAGAGTACACCTTAAATGTATTAAATAAATACATTAACTACCGTCTATTCGTTGCTCTTTTACAGTAAACATTTTAATTAAATATTAAAAACAATACTGATTTAGATCCGCGATTGCCCATTTCATTTTCAATCATACTACAGCTTATTACCCTACCCAGGTAATTATTCTGGCCACTTATAATCTTTCGATTATAGTTTGGTACTGTAGTCTTTAGGGTGTCCCCGGAGTTTGATAGTTTATCCCCACTAAACAAAGATAGGATCACCTGCCATATAATCAACACTAAATAGATGAACTAAAGTACTAATAAATAGAACAG